>PVKP010006046.1:38889-85615 GCA_004027715.1 Plecturocebus donacophilus | reverse complement strand
AATAATAATAAAAATAAATAAAACAACAAAAAAGAAAACTATATCACAGAGGCCATTATAGTTTCTACAGGAAATGGCAGGGTAACCTCCTCAAACAGGAGGAGAGAAGCCGCTTATACTAGCAAAGACTCCATAAAATTTTGGGTTTTCAATGTTCCCAGCTTCCTCGACATCGTCCCCCATGTTCTCATTCTAATTTTCAGGATTACATTCCTTTCTAATCAATGCCCTCATTTAAACAGTAGTCAACCCACAGGTTGGGAAGTTAACTTGTATTCTAATCCTGCCTCTTGCAAGATGAGACTCTAATTATGGTTTTCAGAGATTTCAATCCTGTGGCTGTAGAAAAGAAAGGTTTGTTTCAGGGCAGACATAGAAACTTTAACATAATTTATCTGGAGCTTGACACTAAGTTCATCCAATTATTCCTCCACTTTCTCCAGTGCAGTTATGAGCACCCAATCAATCTTATATACCTTAATTTGACTAAAATGTTCCAAGGTACAAATATATGCCACTCAGATTTTCTGAACTACAAATACATGTCACTCAAAACATTTCCTTTTATGGATATTTGGTTAGGAATATCCAATGGTGGTGAAATTTTGCATATATTTATTGCCACATTATGCCATGGACTGTCATTGGGAATGAAGTCATTAATGCTTTAAGTCTACTCACACTAGAGAACAAATCAGAAAACACAGAACCAATTCAGAAAAATCATGTGTAAGATTCTATTCCTCTGGAACAATTCTCAGTATCAAAATCTGTATCTGGCAGGGTCCCATGGGGAAATAGAAACAGTAGGATACATATGCATGTGTGTGTGGAGAGAGAGAGAGAGACAGACAGAGAGAAAAAGAGAGAAGGATTTATTTCAAGGAATTGTTTTATGGGATTTTCATCAGGGCTGGCTAGAAATCTGCAAGGCAGGGCCTCAGGATGGGCCAGCTGAAGGCTTTAGGGTCAGGAGGCTAAACTGCCACCCACAAGCACAGGCAGTGGCAATCTACCATTTCTGCCTCAAAGAAACTTTACTTCTGTATTAAGGCCTTTTAACTGATCGAATAGAGTCTACCCAAATAATGTTATGTAATCTCTTTTGCTTGAACTCAACTGATTGTAGATGTTAACAACATCTACAAAATACCTCGAAAGAAACATCTAGATTAGTCTTTTTTTATTTTTTATTTTTATGGGTAACATGGCAGGTGTATCTATTCACAGAATACATGAGATATTTTGACACAGGCATTCACAATGGAGTATGATTAAGCCATAAAACAATGAGATCTTGTTATTTGCAACAACATGGATTGAACAAGAGCATTTCATTGCATAATACAGACTATAGCATAGTGAAGCAGGCACATAAAAGTATCACACCCACCTTGTTACCTGCAACTCCTTTACTTCTCTTCACTGTAAGACATTACAACAGGCAAGTAAAAAACATAGTCTGAAGAAACAAAGCAATCATCAGAACGAGGCTCAGACACGATACTGATGTTAGAATTATTCAACAGAGAACTTAAAATTACTGTGATGAACATGTTATTGGCTGTAATGGAAGAAAGTAGACAACATACAATAAATGAATAATGTAAATTAGAAACTATAAAAAAAGAAAAGGTTAGAAATGTTTTAAACTAACAGAAATCAAGGATGTCTTCAACAGATGAAGTGGTAGAGCCAGCAGAACCAAGGTAAGTATCACAGGACTTGAATACATGACAATAGAGACTCACAAAGTAGAATGTAAAAAGAATAAAGAATGAAAGAGAAAAAAAAAAAAGATACATGGGCTGTGAGGCAATATCAAAGGGTGTAATACACATAATTGAAGTAATGCAAAGACGATTTTGAGATCAGAATGAAATTAAATTAGAAATCAATAATGGAAAGATAGTTGGAAAATATCTAAATATTTAAGTATTAAACAATGTATTTGTATATGGTCATTGGGTCACTGGAGACAATAAAAATTTTTAAAAAGGATTTTGATCACTCATGTGCAAAACAGAGTGTTTGAGTTGTTACCTACCAAATCTGTTTCCCAATACCTTCTCCATTTCAGTAAATAGCACAACCACCCACAAATTAGGGTAAGTAATAACATCTACTAAAAACCCTCCATATCTTCTTTTTTATTATTATTATCTCTGAACTCATACCATTGGTCACAGTTTTGAGTACTCAGGAACAGACCATGAGACAAGATTTAGCATCCAAGATACTGGTTTGGAATTGCCTTTGGAATCAACATCTGTGGAGGAGTGGCAGTAGTAGAAATAACAAAAGACAGAAGTTCACCTCAATAATGCAGACCTGAAAGTCTCTGCCAAAACCCATGGAAAGCTTTGGAGCTGAAATAGCGCATCAACATTCTCAGGTGTTGGGGTGAAATGGTCAAGCTTCTATACCTCTGAGTCAATCAGTTATCAAATGTAGGCCATCCCTGGAAAAGTGTAGCTTTGCAGGAGTTAGTTCTTTACAGCTGCAATAACCTATAAAGAATAAAGCTGAGGGCTAATTTTGACCATCAATTCCCTTAAAGTCACAGTGGGCATGGCTTTAAGGAAATTGATGGTCAAAGTATTTCTTACAATACTCTTAGTACTAGTACAAAGAGTTTTCCTCTAAGATGAGCAAGAGAGTCTGTGTGGCACATCTCCATGTTCCAAAGCATTCATTGTTTTATTCACTAGGCCTTTGAAGGGCTCTGATATTGTACAGATATCAATCAAACTATTTTAAGACTTAAGAAACTGATTTGTCTCAAATCCATCCACAGTTTTGCTAGTATTCTTGTCCAGACCACCATCATTCTTCACATAACAATGCTTTTCTGACCTGTCTCCATTCATTTTTGCCAATCTTATACCCCATTTCCATATGGCAGCTAGAGAATAATTTAAAAATATAAATCCAGTCATGTCACTCCTGTGTGTTAATCCCCGAGCAATTTCACTTTGCACCTGGATTAAAAAATGTAAACCACAAAGTCTGTTTACTTTAGAAAATTTCTTCTTTCTGCTTAACCAGTATGCCTCTGCCATCCTTTTCATGCTGTTCAAACAGGGTAGGTTCTTTCCAACCTCAACACATTTGCCATTAAGTTTTCGGCTTCTTAAAACAGTCCTTTTGGCTTTACATTGCTGCCTCCATCCTATCCATCAATTCTCACCTGAAATATTGTTTTCTCTAGAAGCCATCACTAACCATGATAGCAAATGCAATTCAATCTCCCCAGCCCCTCATAACTAGTAGACATCACATCACCCCCATTCATTCTCTTCATAAAGTTTGCCACAATTTACATTTATGTTGTTCCTGTATTTGTTTACCTGTTTATTGCTCTGTTTTGCTGTTAGAATTTAAGGTCATAGAATGAATTACTCAGTTAATAAATACTTGAAAGAATATATTAGTTTGAGATTAGAGTAAGGAATAAATACTTGAACCTTTGACTTCATAGGTAGAGAGACTTAAAGTACCTAACTGATTTTTTTTCAAAGTCAAATACATATGTTGCAGAGTCAAAACTGCAAAGAAACCCTCCTGGTGTGGAATTCTTCTAACTCTGCATTCCTTTAATATGTTTCTACCTTCACATCATTGCATCTCTAACAAATTGTGCTCCAAGTCCACCCTTTAATAGCCTACTTACCCTTTTCTCAACGTCATGTGTCATCCTTACATTTTCTGTAATTTTAGTCTTTGTATATATACTTTAACAATATTGTAGATTCTCCCCTATGACCACATAATACCTCGATGAACTCTTTTAAAAGCATTTTTTCTGTATTATCTTTTCTCTTTGATTAAATTAAACTCTCATAGAACTTTTACATGGCATTGTTGACTGCCTTATACTTTTGGCACAAAGCTTGCCTTCTATGTTTTTCTTGTACTGTGTTTTCTTCAAAATTGTCATTAATTGGTCTCTGTCACACAATAATTTGTATGGGAGATGTTTATCTAATATCTAAGGTAAAATACAGCTAACTTTCTGCACTATAGAAACTAAAATTATTTGTACATACAATTCAGGAGCTGATTTCAATACACAGCCATTAGGTTATTTTATACTCCTTACAAAAGGAAATCATGACTGTGAAGCACACAGCATCAATTGAAAGAGCCATGTTAGTATTCCACTGAAGTTCTTTGTATTTTCTAAAAGAAACTTTTTAGCTGGGGAAAGAGGGAAGCTCTTACTGCTCTTTGACATCTTGCAGAAAGATCAGTCAAGCATATTTTGAACTTGCTGATTACTTTAGCTGTCCTCTTAATCACAGACTCACCATACGTTTGCACTTTCAGTTTCCTGGCTTCTTCACTGGTCTTGGTTTACTGGATTCTTAATAACCAAGGCACTGTGCTAAGGTCTTTTTTCTGCAGCAGTATGTCTTTAATTAGAACTAACAGCACAGTAAGCATTATTATTAAAATCTATAAATCACAAATCTGAATCTCAGAATAGTGGAGTAACCTGCCCAAAGTCACAGAGCTAGTAATGACTCTAATCAGGTTTAGAATACAGGCCAATTTCATCCAGCTTTCATTTCCATACATATTATGCTAAACTGCAATTAGGGCAAAGAAAGAATAAAAATATTTTAGCTCTCTGTTGTACTAAAAGTTTTATGAAAAAATAATATGTATGGTGGAAAGGTTTTAGAATATATTTGTACTATGTTTTGAATAGCTGTATTATTCTTGAGGTATTCTGTTTTCATGTACTCTATAAGCTCAAGTAACTTGAGTAATTATCTAGTTTGCTACTTCACATATATTACCTAGAATTAAAAAAAAACTATAGATTACTTGATTAAGAGTATATTTTCTTATTTTAAGATTTTAAGTTGATTTAAATTTTTTTTTTTTTGCCATTTGAATATTCTTTTTTTTTTTTTTTGAGACGGAGTCGTGCTCTACTGCCAGGCTGGAGTGCAGTGGTGGGATCTCCGCTCACTGCAATCTCTGCTTCCCAGGTTGAAGCAATTCTCCTGCCCCATCCTCCCAAGTAGCTGGGACGACAGGCATGCACCCCCACACGCAGCTAATTTTTGTATTTTTTAGTAAAGACAGGGTTTCACCATGTTGGCCAGGATGGTCTTGATCTCTTGACCTCATGATCCACCCACCTCGGCCTCTCACAGTGCTGGAATTACAGACGTGTGCCACTGCACCCGGCCTGAATATTCTTTATTATTTAGAATAGTTTCCACCTATGTCTCCCACCAAAAGACAAGCTGTGTGCTTGCTTTCATAGACTATTATGGACATGAGGCACAGACACATGACCTATTCTATATCCATCAGATGAGAACCCCACACTGGATATTTCAGATTGAAAAAGAGTGGCACGAAGACGGAGGTATCCCCTACAACATCTGTGCAGGGATGAAGGGGATGTCAGAAAGGCCTCAACTTGCAGAGGCAAGGGAGTCAGAACTGTCCCATATGGTTTTATTTGCATATAGTTCTTCACCATGCGTTCAACATGATACCCTGGATTTCCAGCGATAACCCACTTTACCTGATATTCTTAATACATTTATTGTCTGCTTAAGTAGGCTAGAATAGTTTCTGAGGCTTTTAAAAATGAGCTCTGACTGTTACACTTGGGAAAAGATTTATACAGTCATTTTGTTGTACACTAAAGAATATGCCTATACATGAAAAGTTATTATTAGAAGGGAAAATAGCATTTTCTTTAATCGGTCTTCATTAATATCTAAATTATTCATATTGTTATTCTGTTACTAAAATATCTTTAAACTTACATCAATTTAACTGGTCAAACATTAATTCTTATAGTAATTTAATTCTAATTCTAATTATTAATTCCTACATCATAAAGGAATTATTAATAATATTAATATATAAAGGTGAAAGAGAGCACTGATAATTTTCTAAATGTTAAAGTGGAAAAAGTCTCAAACCTCTGAGACATAGTAAAATATTTTATTATATAAATGTGAATTCTTACAGAATTGAAAATAAATTTCATAAAAGTTCACAACTTTTCATAATCAACAGAAAAGATATTGGTCTTAGTTTTGTGTTTATAATCTCTGTTCTCACTTTGCATTCAAATAATTAAGAATGAACTAAATTTACCTACTTAACCTCTCCAGTTATGTATATTTCTTTCTTATGTTTTACTCTATAAAAATAAGTGGTAATATTTTAATTATTCTGTGTACATTTTCAGTATACATAAACTTAATGAAATTCCTAGAACCTGAACTCTGCTTTGAACTCGTTGGAATCATTTAATATAGTTCTTCAAATTTCATTAAATTAGAACTAATTTGCAGAACTTTTCCACTTTTGATTTCAGTGACAGGTCATCAAAATACTTGGTGCTGCTTCTTTCATTGTAGCAGATATGGGGCTAACACAGCAAATTAAAGTGTTATTTTCATCAGTAACTTTTCCTATATTAGCCTAAATTCTTTTTCTTTCTTCTTTTGTGACAGAGTCTCATTCTAGAGTGCAGTGGCACGATCTTGGCTCACTGCAACCTGGACCTCCCAGTTTCAAGTGAGTCTCCTGCCTCAGCCTCCCAAGTAGTTGGGACTACAGACGTGTGCCACTATGTCTGGCTAGTTTTTTGCATTTTTAGTAGAGACAGGGTTTCACCATGTTAGCCAGGATGGTCTTGATCTCCTGACCTCGTGATCTGCTGGCCTTGGCCTCCCAAAATGCTGGGATTACAGGCGAGCCACTTCGCCTGGCCTGTTAGCCTAAATTCTAAGTTAGCATTACTCTTATTAGAAAACAGGTTAACTACTGTTGGAGAAAGTAACAGTAGAAACTTAATTTTTTAATACAAACATTTTATTGGTATGTGTATATATCTGTGTGTGAGTACATGCATGTATGAATAGATAGATGTCTCTAAAATTAATAAAACTCAGTCACATTTAGAAAGAACAGATTTTGGTGTTCTATTACACTATAGCAAATAATATATTTCAAGATATTAAAAGATAAGATTTTTAATGTTGTCACCACACTGACAAATAATAGATGTTTAAAGTGATAGATATGGTAATTACTTAAATTTGATCATTATGCTACATGTATATACATTGAAATATCACATTGTACTCCATAAATGTGTAAAATAATCTGTCAATACAAATAAAATGAAAAATTTTAAAAATATCTGTGATGGTGTCAAATTGATTGGATTGGAGTGTCAATCTGAGACATATCTGAGTGTCAACTTGATTGGATTGAAGGATTCAAAGTATTGATCCTGGGTGTGTCTGTGAGAGTGTTGCCAAAGAGATTAACATTTGTCAGTGGGCTGGGAAAGGCAGACCCACCCTTAATCTGGATGGGCACCATCGAATCAGCTGGCACTGTGGCTAGAATATAAGCAGGCAGAAAAATGTGAAAAGAGAGACTGGCCCAGCCTCCCAATCTGCATCTTTCTCCTGTGCCGGATGCTTCCTGCCCTTGAACATCGGGTTCCAAGTCCTTCAGTTTTGGGACATGGACTGGCTCTCCTTACTCCGCAGCTTGCAGGCAGCCTATTGTGGGACCTTGTGATCATGTGAGTTAATACTTAATAAACTCCCCTTTATATACATGTATATATCCTATTCGTTCTGTCCCTCTAGAGAACACTGACTAATACAGTATCTATTTGAAATAATGATGACATTAGTACATCTTGAAAAATATATGTAAAATTACATCCTGAAATGCCAGTGTACAATTAAATATTGTTTACCCACTCAAATTTACAGCAATATTTATTATGAGCAAACATTATTATGACAAATTTAAGATGATAAGATAGCTTATTTTTTGAACAAATATAGAGTTATCTAGTTTGATTATATCGATATAATACTCTTTGAAATTTATTTGTCTAAGAAATATTTTAGTAGATTTATGTACAGAATTTTGTAAAAAAGCAAATATTTTCCTAATCATCTGAAATTAAAGATTATTAGTGATATCAGTTTTATAAGTGGAAAACCTAACAGTTTTAGTATGAAATACTATTTTCAGGAAGTAGAAGAAAGATAAATTTTTTTAACATAGCTATGTAATAGATATTCTTTTAGGAAATCTTAATAGTTGAGGGTTTTTTGTTTTTGTTTTTGTTTTTGTTTTGAGATGGAGTCTCGCTCTGTTCCCTAGGCTGGAGTGCAGTGGTACAACCTCGGCTCACTGCAACCTCCGCCTCCTGAGTTCAAGCCATTCTCCTGCCTCGGCCTCCTGAGTAGCTGGGATTACAGGCGCTCACCACCATGCCCAGCTAGTTTTTTTTATTTTTAGTAGAGACTGGGTTTCACCATGTTGGTCAGGATGGTCTTAAACCCCAGACCTCGTGATCCACCTGCCTGGGCCTCCCAAAGTGCTGGGATTACAGGTGTGACCCACTGCACCCGGCCAAATGTTTTCTGTTTTGTTTAGTTTCTGGAAGCCTCAATCTATAGTTTTCTATCGTCTAAATCCACACTGTATTTTTCTTATTCCTCCGGCATCTTTTGTATGTATAATTTAATATTATTTTTATGTAAAGTATCAGACATAAGTCTTTCCCTAATCTGCCCAGTCAGAAAATGATGTATTCCTCTTCTCTATAGTGCTTTTACCCATGAAATTTGCCACAATCTCACTTGTACTAGCATATTTTCAGATATGTTTATTCAAAAGAATTGCATGTTCCTCTGTAGAGATTAGCAAGGCTTATATTTTGTAACAAGAAACAGTAGCCTACTGTCTAATTCAGCATCTGGTTCAGCTGAGACCTGTGGATGTCTATGAAGTCACTCCAGGAGCCGTATTCAACAAATCCAGTCTTTAGACCATGTATTATTTCAAATTATTGCAATGTTAATTTCATATTTACACTTTTCAAAAGACATACTTAGCAAGCACAAACAGTAATAAAATTAAACTCCAGGAAGCTTAAATGGTACCTAACCCTGAGATGATGAATATCTTCTCAACCATGACACCTAGAAGTAAAGAGGAAAAATTTTTTTAATATAAACAAGTGTTTGTGTACATACATAGTATAAATATGTACATATACATATTGTATATGATATATACAATTTTACTTACATATAGTTTTCTAAAGAAGAAGCTGATATAAAAATCAATAATGAGTGACTCTACTGAGGTACAATCACTTTATGAGCTGTAGCTCTTACATTAAAGGGCTGATTTGTTGGGGATTTGTAAGGTATGGATGAGTGAGAAAAACAAAATGAGAACTGTCTAACCCCATGTCGATAATATTGCTGTAAAGCTAACATGATGAATTCTGTGTGTATATGTGTGTGTGTGGTATGTGTGTGTGAGATGAAAACATAAGACCATCTGTGAATTCTATGTATGAAGTCTTTATGATATAGACAGTAAGGGGCTTCCACAATCAGAGAAGCTCCCACTCGCAGATTTTATGAGCCTGAATCATGAGGGTAATGGTCCACAAAAGCCCAAGAAAAAGCAGCTGTGCAGTTTATGTCTTTCCATAGTCCGTTCTACACCTGCAGCAAAAGAATAAATGGCCCCTTAGAGCTTTTCTTCAATCTTCCAGATATCATGCCAGGGCCTCTCATTGGCAGTTTCTTATCTAGAAATTATAGGATAAATGTAGATATCAGCTGCTCACCTGGAATCAGCTGTAACATGTGTATAGAGCACCGAAGGATAAACACCATACCTATAGGGGCTGGGATACATAGCAATGGTCCATAAATGGTGAGTCAAAAAAAGAGGAAAAGGAGACAGATTCATATGAGGAGATAAATGCTTGCTTTAAAATATACAATACATAGTTTCATAGTATAATCCCATTTACCTACACATTTATATATGTGTGTGTGAATACAAACACAAGCCCACATACAGACTATATAGGTGTTTAGGCATGCGTGTTGTTTATCTAGTGTATTTCATAATACATTTTTTAATTAATAAAGAGGCATTCAAGTATTAATATCTAGTATATATTGTCTAGTGAAGCAAATAAAATTCAGGCTGCTGTCTAGATTAATTCTATTTAGCAAAAACAAAGATGTGTATGCTGTGGCTGTATAAACACATATATGTAACAGATGAGAGAAATGGAGATGTACTAACATGTAAATCTTGTAAGAATATCTGTACTGAAAATTATGATTTCAGAATACTATTTTAATGTCAATATTTCTCATCTCCAATACAAGAGAATGTTATATGTTTACCCTTAGATTTTTAGATATATGTTCTAATCATCTGTAATATAGTCAGCATTATTATTAAATATCAAAAGAAACAATAAATTTTATAATTTATAAATATATGTATGATAATGCAAAGGTTCTGACCATATCAATTGCTTTCCTTAATTAAGTTCCTATTAAGTGCCAGGCACCAGGGCTTTGAAAACATAAGCTCATTTGTATTAAGGAGAATTCTGTTACAGATCAATCTAAAATATTATGCAAAATGAGGATCTAACAGCTGAGAATGAAAAGAAAGATGAATTTCACAAACAGCTATGCTTGGTTTATTTTGATTTGAGAATTGATGATGGAATATCCAGTTAAAATATCCAGTTAAACTGATGAAGACTAAGCAGCTAAGCCAAAAACTTTTAAGTGCTATTACTATATCCCCAAAGAAATATGAATGAGCCCACCTATGGTAGCCATTACAGTTCACTCCACTTTCAGAGACATAGTGATTTAATAGATGCTTCCTCAATTAAGACAGTTCTGGTATTATATTCATGAATATGTTTTATTCATCTGAGTTATTATAAATAAAATAATCTCAAGTAAACAAAATAATTCTGATATTGCATTGAATACAGTTGTGGTTCTGTAATGACAACCAATTTTTATATATTATATGCATATATTTGTATGTAGTCATGTACATTATTTAAAAAATATATGCATGCTTACAAATAGGTTATTTGTAAATAAATTTTTTAATTGTAATAACAGTAATCACTTTAGGCCAGACATTCATATATGTGGGGGTAGGCATGTATGGCTGTGTGCACACCTCTGTGCATGTGTGTCATAAAGCCATTTATTTTTATGTATTACACATTCATATAGTTTCTAAAATAATTAAGAAATAAAATTTTTACATTATTGACATTTTACAAAAATTGGTGCTGTGTAAAGTTAGAATAGAGATATTCCCTAAGTTGTTTGAATTACAGAGTAATGTATCAGAAACCTGAATTATGTTATTTTTATTACTTTTTATGAACATACTAAAATCTATTGCAAAATTTGCCTAAAATAAAAGAGTAATAGTTATTATATTTCATCAGAAATGAATAAAATTTATAAATTTAAGGAACAGAATATTGAGAACAAAAATCCAAAAAAATGTAAAAACATTCGAGCTGTTTACATGTGTATTGGGGAAAAACAGAAAGGAAAACAACAGACAAGCTGGAACCACAACCCTAAAATCCGGTGAAAGAATGCTTGTATTTTGGTTGTTGATTAAAATTGCTATAAATGTTTTTAAAGTGCAAATATTTTATGTATCAAATGAAGATTCAGTTAAAATATCTAGATAAGGTGCTTCATGCATGGCAGTTAGAATAGTGCTTATCTCAATAGTTTTATGGTAATTTGAGTTCAGATAGAGTTCAAAAGAAAATGATTTATACTTATGAAAGGTATTTGCCTTGAAAAAATTTTAAATAAGTTTTCTAGCTCAGGGAAATGATGTTTATTAGATTAATGGTGAGTTTTCTGACACTGAGTAATCAAGCAAGGTGGACGTTTACTTTTCTGGTTGACATTTAAAAAAATGATAGCCCCTTGTGAAAATACTGAAACCAAAATATAAACCATTCATATTATTTTGTGTTTTTTTAATTACTGTCATCTGCTCTTCCTTCTTTTATCTGTTTCCCTATATCTCAAAATACTATCAGTGGTCATGATTTATTGTTAATTCTGTTATTATAAAAGTTTTGAAATGAATTCAGCCATTCATGTGCACATTACTTTATTGTACATTGATTAACATTTCAAAGTTGGCTTGATTTTCTGACATGATCTGAGAGTTGAAGTGTAGATACTGAATATAGCCACAAAGAGAACTTTCTTAGAAATACAAGCCTCATGCTGGCCGTGTTGATCTACTACAAAATAAAAGCGTGGATACTTTAAAAATCCAAGAAAAATACTTCTCCTTACTAACGCTGTGGGGGAAATCAAGACATCAGTCCAGGAAATAGACTTACAAAAATGGCTACTCATGAACAGTTGACTATACTATTATTATTTTCAGTAAAATTAAATTAGAATATTTTCTAGGCAACATCTCTAACATACATAAAGTCATCACTCCACACTGAAATAATGTCTGAGTAAATTCATAGACTTACCAAAGAACTACCACTACATTTTTGTATTTAAAAATTAATAATCATTATATATTTACAAAATATTACTAATTAGACAATATATTAGCTACTGTGTCTCAACTGCTAAACCAGTAAAATTGTCATTTTTCAAAAAAAAAACACACACAAAAAACTCTACACTGATTTTGATAAAATGCAAACATAAACACACACACACACACACATACACACATATATATATACACACACATACACTCACACAGTTGATCACTGAACAGCTTGGGAGTTAGGGGTGCCAACACCCTGTGTATTCAAAAATCTACATATAATTTTTGACTTCCTCAAAACTTAACTACTAAAGGCTTACTGTTGACTGGAAGCCTTATGGATAACATAGATAACATAGTTAATTAACATACATTTTGTATATGTATTATACAGTGTATTTTTACAATTAAATAAGCGATAGAAAAGAAAATATTAAGAAAATCATAAGAAAGAGCTCATACGTTTACAGTATTGTACTGTATTTTTTGATACCATAAGTTTGCATTGTCTGTTTATGAGACTGTTTGAAATGGCAGACAACCACCACAGCTGAATCTATGGTACACATCCAGCAATTCAACTTTTCTTGTAATGTCATGGCTTTTCTCTGCTTTTTGGGAGCACTTCGAGCATCACTAGTAGCACTTTGTATGGGTCATCATGGTGATAGTCAAGGTTTATGGTATTGCAATAAACAGGATGAAAAATACACCAGAAATGGGAGAGACTTTTTTGTTTACTGCAGTATGCAATTTACTGGAGAGATGAGCTGCTCGCATGAAGATGATTAGTGGCATAAGGTGTTTTAAGTGAATAGTCACAAAACAAACTCACTGCAATAGCAATGGCAGTAATTTTGAAATTATTACAAAAAATGGTATTTACTTAGTTAATTTTATGCAGTTATAATCTAATAATGCATCTTTATATTTGTTTACATTTCTCTGAACTGTGAATGACACTGTGTAGGATCCGTAAGCATTTAGTAAGTTTCAACTAATATTTTTAGTTTTAACTAAGTGTAAGTTTTAATTAATTTTAACTTTTTATAATTGTGATATTTTATGGTAGTAAATGATGAAATAGACTATTATCTGCATATGTTTTATAAATTCATGACATATATAACTTTTTCTTAATTTTTCATTCATTCTAGACTGCATGGCTCGTCTGTGAGTTTTTTTCAAATTGTCACAAATCTCTAAAAATATTTTCACTATATTTATTTTTTTTTAAATAACATATTAATAGACCCACACAGTTCCAACCTGTATTGATAAAGGGTCAACTATATGTGTTTATATATTTATTTATATTTGTAAAATTATATTTTATGAAGATATGATAAAATCTGTATCCCTATCAAAAAGAAATGAATACATTCCAGCATGAAATTTATAAAACTACAAAAATTTTCATATATATATTCCAGGATTTTCTTCTGTATTACTGTCAGAACATCAGTCTTTTTTGATAATAAGTATTTTATTTCACTAGACATTTCATCTTTTGATTCTATCCCCATATCTCCTTAGCTTCTGGCTTCCTTTACTCTCTAACACATTGTAATATAAAACAAGGCAAATCATGTGAAGTAAGGCCAATGGGGTATGTGTTTTCAGTGATCTTATTTGCAATTCAGGCTGCAGAGTTGGATGATTCTCTCACATCCTCCAGTAGCATGACTCACATTTTATAACTGACATAAAATTTGAATCTAGTAAACAGGTCACAGTGAATGCTTATGGAGGGAAGAGACAAATGGAGAAATTTAAGGAATAAGGAGTCAATTACTTGATATTTTGGTCACAGATGTGGAACTCCTATACCCAATATAAGTAATTTTTATAGTAATATTAAATATTCTCACTCTGTACCTGGACAGTTCCAAAATAGCAGACAACATGATAAAATATATTCTGCTCATGAAGGTATCACAACATGCCTTTTCCCCATTTTAGCTATAAATACTAAATATTTGGCTAATTTTATGATTTATTTATTTTATAATTTTATATTTAAAAATATAAATTATTAAAATAATCTTATACAATTTGTATATTTTATAATTTTTTCATTTTTCTGTATTCCAAAATGCAACAATAAAATACTGCAACACATTCCAAATGCTATCTTTTCTTACCACAATTTGATTTAACGTTACCATTCTCATTTCCAGTACAATAAAAAGATATTAATTAAAGTGGCTTCAAGTTGCAAAATTCAAACACAAAATATAAGGGTAAAAATAAAGAATTACTAGAAAACTTTATGGGGAAAAGTATATCAATAACTGGAAAAATGTAGATTCCCACTTTATTACTTAGATTTAGAATAGACCCATGTCACCATAAATATATACAACTCCTATGTACCCTTAAAAATTACAAAGTAAAATAAAATAAAATAGATCCAAATGGATAAAAGTTTTACCTTAACTAATCAAAAACTTTCTGGAAGAAAAATTATGAATATTAAAAAATTATAATTTTGAGGAAGGTAGAGCCTTTCTAAATTAGTCATTAAATAAAGAAGTGATGCATTTGACTCAAGTATATTTTTACAAATAAAAAATACAAACATATAAAATAAAAATGTAAAAGACAAACTAAAAATACATTCACAATACATGTGAAAATGAAAATCTCTTTCCTTCATATATAAAGAAGTTTTGCACAACAGTAAGCAAAAGAGATATGCGAGAAAACAATGAGCAATTGACAATGTACCTGATTAAATGCAAACTACAGAAGTTTCAGTTTATTCATACAAAATGAATAAAAATTTCTTCTTTATTATAATATGTTTATCTATATCCAATTACATTAGATACTATTCACTTTAATACATTTATAAGTTAATTTTTTTAATATTATGCCAATGTCTCTCCACAATTCATTCATTTCTTCATTCAGTACACATTAATGGAGCATCCAAGTGCACAAGACACTCTACTGTCTATTGAGTATATTGCAGTAAATACAACACAATTTCTTTTCTTGAAAGCTGACATTTTAAATAGGAGAGAGAGAGATGCAAAATTAACAGGCAAACAAATGCAGTATAAAACACCAGTTAGAGATAAGTGCTTTAGAATATGTACTACTAGTAACATTAAATAGTATGCAGTGGTAAATGAATTAAAAAGAGTGAAAATCATGATGGAAAGGTTATTTTGTTTAGGATAGGCAAAGAAGCCACCTGTGAGGAGTTGACTTTTGAATCAGAGAGACTGGAAATAATGTGACAAAGTTTATTATAAAATATCCAAGAAAATTTCTCTTTCCAGCCTTGGAAAACAGCAAGCAGAAAGTCTCTAAGTTGATTATTCATTTGGTAAATTAGAAGAACAATAAAGATGTAGGCTACACTGAAGGAGAATAAGTGAAGAAAATAGGATAGAAAATGACAGTAGGTAAGTAGCTAGAGGCAAATCCTGCAGGACCACAAGGGATGATTTTTTAGCTTGCCAATAAATGATGAAATGAAATATGTGTGTGTGTTTGTCTGTGTGTGTATGTGACAAAGAGAGAGAGGAAGAGAGAGAGGAAGAGAGAGAGGAAGAGAGAGAAAATTAGGTGAGTATTACTCCAAACACCATGGTACAATGATGTGAATTGCAGTTTAAAGTACTTAGTAAGATATACAATCAAAGGGATGGATAGGGCTTATGAAGAATAATTAAAAGTTTGACTGTAAACTAATATTTAATTGTTGGCATGTGAGCAGTGAATAAATAACAAGATTTGGTGAGAACCAGTGTAATTGTGGTAGTCATTAGCTACCACTAAAAATAGATGGTAATACAGAAGGAGATGCTGGAATATGTATATGGAGTGCTTACAGCATAGAACTGCAAGAGAGCATACAGAGAATAGTAAAGTTCTAAAAATACAGTCCTGAGTCACTCAAATATTCAGAGGCAGTGAATTTTTAAGAAAATAATAAAATTAACTGAGAAGGAGTGCCTAGTGAGGGAGCAGGTGAACCCACAGTGCAGAGTGTCACAGCAGCCATGGGGAATGGGGTAATCACCTCTCTCAGTACTGGTGTGCTTTAGTCTATAATCTTTCTAATTAATACTAATCAAATTAATTATAATAAAAGGTTCACTGTGGACATTTTTTCCTGACATCCTTCAGATAACTATGTATGCAAATGTCTTAATTGAGTTTTTGGAGAAAACATGATTTTTCTAAAGTTTACAACAACTAGCAAAGCTGGAGATGTTTCTGTCTGTTGTGATTTTATAAATCTTATTTAATTGAATGGATGTTTAAAATATGTTACTGCAATGGGTGGGGGTGGGGGGGCGTCAGCTCCCTCTCTTGCCCCAAAGAATGGGGAAAGGGGCCCCAGAAGTGCGGTGAGTTTACCGTTGGACTAAATATCATGGACCCAAAGAGTTTTGCAGAAGAGTGATTTATTAGACAGACAGAGAGAGAGGCAGAGAGAGAGAGAGAGAGAGAGGGAGAGCGAGAGGGACAGCTTTCACGTTTTTGTGGGAGGGTAACCCAGAGAGGGATGTCAGTTTAGGTAAGGTGCAGCTGAAGTTTTAACCCTTGAGTTATTCCCTCCCCATTCATGTTCTCGTCCAATGAGAGGAGTTCTTTTAAACTTTCTCTGGAGTGATCGATCTTTGACTCTGATACCGGATTGGCTACTTGGTCCACAGCCCTGGGTTACAGAGCCCACTCCTCCCAAAGCTTTCTGCTGGATTTTGGGGACAAAAGAAACCCACCTGGCTTTCCCTACCTAGACAGCACCCAAAAATCAGACAAAGAACTTTACATTTGAAACTCCTCTGGTTACCAGATAAAGGCAGGAGCCAGGAAACTCCTGCCTTTGAAACCACAGCCCTTGTGGACCTAGGAAGAGAAGTCCCTCATCACCTAGTTTAAAAACTGCTTTTGATAATAATTCAAAACCTAATACATTTAATTAATATTGCTAGTTATCTTCAGGTCTGATTCTTGTACAACCAAGAAAACTTTTGCATACTTTGCAAAGTTTATATTTCATTGTTTACAGTATAATTTTGTTTTTGAAAACTATATTTTCACCATTGTTTTTCTTATATTAATTTTTAACAAGTAAAATATTATTTTAATATAATAAATAATTTATTATTCTAAAGAGAAACTGATGAAAAACTGTATTTAGTAGTAAAAGCAAAACTAAAATGAGTAAACTCACGCCGTTGTACACTGACCTTTAAGTCTGACAGGTTTTTACTATTGTCAGCTATGACAACTCATGCTTTCAAAGTGCTGTGAAATGTTTCATTCTAGAACAATGCTTAACATAATGTAGCAATTAATATTTTGGAAATTCACTATTGATTATTAAATCTATATAGAAAAATATTTTTCTCATGATTTCATATCAGACTCACTTTCTTAAACTATGGAGCTAATTATAAATTACTAATAAAAATAATGTTTATTTTTCTTTAAGACTTAACAATAAATGTGATGTGAATATTATGAGACAACTATTTATCTTTTAATATTAAGATCAATCAGATTGAGTCAGCCTACAGTGCTTCCAAACACAGAGTTTAAACACTGATAATTTGTTATGGAATAATTTGGCAAAATGAATATAAAAACAAATAGCAAAACCATCAACACTGAAATCAAGAGCAAATATCATCAAATCTCATTTAATTTTCCTCATAAACAACAAAAAAAATTGATCACTTTTTAAGTGATGAGGAGCCAAGTATTTCTCTCTTGGAACTCTGTATTGTCTTGTTCAATAATTCAAAATCACTGCATACTTAATGTGTTGTTAAAGAGTGGATCAGTACAAATAATACAACCTGGCTGTTCCTTGCTGCTGCTCCCTACCAGTCCTATGAAAAGGTGGCCACACAAAGTTATTGGCACATGCTGAGGTGTGCTGTTACTGAATACAGTATAGACTTAACAGGGGACTTCAAAAGAAATTGAGGAACCACACTCAACTGTCAGCATGACAATAGGAAGCATGTTTGGATTTTTAAAGACAGCCTCACCCAAAAATCCTCACCATTTCCAGTTGGGTGCATTCCATTTCATAAGGCACCAACAAGCTTAGAACTAATTTTTCTTACAAAAGTACCCCAAAAAATCCCAACCAGCTAAAAATAGTCTATATGCTAGAAAGGCATATTTGGCAACTAACTTGGCTACAGTAGAGGCTTTCCAGTCCAGTTTATTTATTTACTTTTTAAAAATATGTTACTGAATTTGGGGTGGAACTCATTAACAAAAAGGGCAGATAAAACACTTAAGTGCCTGAACTCAGCATAGATACAACAGGATGTTTTACAAATAGTACTTCTAATCTTGCCTTAAAGTCATAAACTGGTTCATTCCTTTTCTGTTTAAAAGATTGGAGAACAGGTTATTTTTTGAGGAAATATTTTGGGGATAGATTTCTAAGGAATAACTTGCTATTTTCTTAGGTTTTTGTTTGTTTGTTTTCAGCCCATCACTGAAAGATTCAGTGTTTGAATTTTTAACATCTTTCTCAGATAACTTCCAAATAGATGGCTTCAGCCATCTATTTATGTCCTTCACCAAGTTCTAGTATCCTGAATAAATTCAGAAAGATCAAGGTGTCCTGGGTTGTGTGCTTCCATGAGATGTCTAAATACATTGACAAGTTTCTGGGGGTTTTCTCCTGGGACAGAGAAACCTTTCACTATTGCTTTGAGCTCTGAGTTTTGATGATGAAATAAAGGTGGTTAAAGCAGCAGATCCAGATGATCTCAGGGACTAATTTTATAAGGCATTTATCTAGTTTTCTAATGTTGGAAGATAACCGGAGTTATCTTGGAGTGGGACGATAACTGAAAAATTAAAATGAAATCCTAAGCTCTTCGAACTGACTGAATGCACCCCCATTAGCCAAGAAGACCCCTAAGAAATCTTGTAAACTGAGTTTCTGTCCATGACAGGATACAAGATGGGACACACCTCATACATACACCCTTACTAACTGCCATTATTAGGCTTTCTTCTCTAAAAGCTGAACAGAAACTAACTCTAAAAAAAACAGACTCTCCACTCCTGATATCAACCAGCTACTGGAAGCTGACCCTCCCTTTTGCGGTTTGGAATAAGCAACCAAACAGTATTCCCTCCAGGCTACACAGAATGTGCAGCGAGTTTTCGCGGCCTCTGCTTCACCTTTTAATGTCAGAAGGCTGAAAACACTGAAGCAGGCTAATGCTGCCATTTTTTGAACCTGGGTCCTATGGAGAGTCATGGAGCTTAAATGTATGTGGATGCTTCTCCTTTCATAATTATCTATGACTCCTTCATCGCTTTTGCCTTTTCTGAAGAGTCTTTTGGAGATGGAATTTGGACTCATTTAGTCTTTTAGAAGCCTCTCTCTGCATGCCAAACAAAAATGCATCCTATTGTTTTTGAGGCTTTTAAACTCCCTTTTTCTTTTCCAGTATGCCCTATAGATGAGCAATTTTTTATGTTAAAAACCTCCCCATTGCAGCCACCTAAATTCTAAATTAGTTCTGGTACGGTTTACCCATTTCTTTAGAAAAGAATAGATTCTAAGATGTAGAAGTCCCAGGTGGCTTGGATTCAGATGAACTCATTATTCCCTTTCTTTTTGTAACTTTTCCTACAGAGGACCTTCCTACTGAACCCAGTCCAGTTTTTGTCTGACCCAGACTAATACCTGAGAACCCTCTGTTGGAGCCAATTTAGTTTCTGCCATGACTTCTGAACCCAGTCGAGATAAAAATGCTCAAATAAACTCAAAGAACTCAACACACATTATGGAGCTCATATCCAAGAGGGACCTATTAATGGTGACCTCCCAATGTTCAGTGCCCGAGGCTCAGAGGGGTACCTACACCTATTTTCTCGTTGCTCCTGGTTATCACTGAGGATCTCCTTCAGATGATCACCTCTCACATCAGAACTGTCAAAAGAAGAACTTGAGATACAATAAATTTTCAGAGTTTATTTGAGCAAGTAAAAGAAGACCCTTATAAATCGGACAGGGCTCAGAAACAGAAGAGATTCCAAGAGTTCTGCTGCAGCACATGGGTAGCTAGCTTTTATAGGCTGGTATGGAAGGAAGACAAAGAAAATATATTTGATTTGTTACAGTGGAAAGTCCAAGCTAGAGGTTAGTTGATATGAGAGGTTAGTAGATGGTTTCTGATTAGTAAACTTTTAAATTCTGTTTTATGGTTTACATTGAGCTTTAGTTTGCTTATGGAGAAACTACAGGACTACAGATGGCCCAGTCTAATGGCCCCCCAGTTAAAATTTGATCTAATAAAACATAAACTGAATTTTTCCAGTCTTGGAGAATTTCTATGCTGGTCTTTCAATTGAAGCAAATTGAACATGCTTGCAAACATTAAATCTTTACTTTTGTAAATAGATTTGCTCTTTTATGAATAGGAAATGTCTTTTGTATATAGTTTCCCTCTTGCATTAAAATCTCTACTATATCTGTAATTAAATAGCTACATTAACTTTCTTTCATGTAGTGTGGGTATGGCCTATAGTTTTCAATAAAGTTACTTCCTGGAGATTTATATTTAAGGTGAGTTTTTTATGAACAGATTATAGTGCATTTTCTTCATTTTATTTTGAATAAAGAGAGATATTTAACTGGATTTTTTTGTGTTTATATACACCATGATTTCTGATATATTTTTATTTCAACCTATACTCTTATTATGTGTTTTCTTTGTCCCATAATTTTTTTACTTCATTTATAATTTATTTTGAATGAATTTATTTTTTAATACATTCTATATGATTCATTTTAATTTCTGTAGCACTTTCTTGTATGTTAAATAGCTGTCTTTGTTTTTCTTTTCTGAATTATTAAAAAGGAGGTGAAAACATGGCAGTATGATTTTCCTTTAAAAAGTTACATGCAATCTGAAGTTGCCTCGGAGGCTAATAAGAAGGCATTTTTCTTTCTTTTTTTCCTCTTCCTTCTACTTCTGTTTTCCTTTTTATAGAAGAAACTCTCTGTGTTAACCTAGTGTAGTGTTAGATTCCACTGTAACACTTACCTATGAAATAATTAAAGCATATTTTACTGAGGATTTAAAAATATCCAAATATAGAAAATTATTCAATGTCTGATGATTTTAAAAGATATTGTAAACAAAACATTTACCCTTCTTGGGAGAAAAATTAAACAGTAATATCTATAGAATCTGTTTTTCCATCTGCATTTATTTACTTATTTATACCCTCATTATCTTATTACAGCTGGCTTCTTCCCCCCCAGATGTCTCTTCTCTACTTCTGTCTCTCCACTACTTTTGGGGGAAAAATCAAATATATTAATTTTTTTTATACTTCAAGTTCTGGGATACATGTGCAGAAAGTGCAGGTTTGTTACATACGTATACACGTGCCATGGTGGTTTGCTACACTCATCAACCCATCATCTACATTAGTTATTTCTCCTAATGCTATCTCTCCCCTAGCCCCCCATCCCCTGACAGGCTCTGGTGTGTGATGTTCCCCTCCCTGTGTCCATGTGTTCTCATTGTTCAACTCCCCCTTATGAGTGAGAACATGTGGTGTTTGGTTTTCTGTGCCTGTGTTAGTTTGCTGACAATGACGGTTTCCAGCTTCATCCATGTCCCTGCAAAGGACATGAACTCATCCTTTTTTATGGTTGCATAGCATTCCATAGTGTATATGTGCCACATTTTCTTTATCCAGTCTATCATTGATGGCATTTGGGTTGGTTCCAAGTGTTACTATTGTGAATAGTGCTGCAGTAAATATATGTGTGCATGTGTCTTTATAGTACAGTGATTTATAATGGTTTGGGTATATACTCAGTAATGGGATTGCTGGGTCAAATGGTATTTCTGCTTCTAGATCCTTGAGGAATTGCCACACTGTCTTCCACAATGGTTGAACTAATTTACAAGAGACTTCTAGCACAGTGATTATATTTGCATGTATTAATACCTAACTCAACCCTGTATTTACTGATAGAAAAGAGAAATTTTTGTTACTTTTGCTCTGTTTTATTGAACATAAATCCCTTCTTCAGGAAATTTGTTATGAATGCGTCGTAATACCGGACATTTATTTCACCCTAAATTGTTAAAAATGACATTTTGATTAATGTTATTAAGGCCACATAATAATTTCACCTTCATTTGGAACCTGTAACATGTATAGAATTTTAGAGTTTTATAATCTGTGGGTAGATAATAAATAAATCAAGCATATGGTTAACAATAAGTTGAAGAATAATAAGACATTTACTATTAGCAGAGTTTGAGAATGCCACATAAGCATGGAACCCAAAGACCTGAGAAAGATTCTCAAATTAAATTGACATTTAAAAATATTTCTTTAAAAATTTAATTTAAAAAACATTATAGTCAATAATAATCTCACAAAAGATTAATAATTTAAGTACACAATATTTGAATTACATTTAGATACCTAAAATCAATCATATTTAATAAACATATATTTAATCCTTGTCATACTTTGTTTCATATAGATTAGCTTCTCTTGTTAAAGTTACATTATTTAAATATCAAAATACATACATTTAAAATAAAGTTTCATGAATATCAGAATCAGGAAATTACATTTAGTGTAATTTTAGTGTTTAAGTAAAATAGCATAGATAAATTTTCCAGTCTGGGATTACCTTCTTGATTTAGTTATTTTTTGTGCAAGTTAGAACTGTGACTTCATGTGCAATCATTTTTATTTTCTCTTGTGAAAGTAATCACTAACAAAGATATAATGATACATTTCAACTAGACTCCTATTCATGAAAATTCACGTAGCAATTACCTTAAATAATTTTGTTTCTCAAGGGCTCCTAAATTGAATTAAAGGGAATATATTTCACATGACTAGTTTGCTCCATATTTTTAGGGTAAACATGAGATATCTTCACATGATAGTTGTCTTTCATCTTGTTTCCTAAGGAACTGAGCAGACACTAATGGTCTTGTCTCAAGTTCCCTCTTATCATATCCATGTATTTTTAATGGTTCTCTTTTTATTTTAAATTCTATTTGAAAATTCATGAAAAGGTTTTGGGATGACACAAAACAGAGTTACCTTTTAAAATAATGATCTAGCAATTCATTTAAAATTGAAATATGGTATACTTGTGTAACAAAATAGATTTTGAAATATCTTTATATAAGAATTTTTGTTAAATTATAGCTATTTCATCCACAGTCAATTCTTGTGTATATAGTCTTTTCATAATATTCATGCAGGTATTTAGGTTGATATATACTAAATTATTTATTATTATAATTGCACACCACTAAATTCAGAATTACTGATATCCTTTAAGTAGAATGTAAACAAAGAGATTCCAAAGGGGAAATATATAGAGGATACAGTGCCTCATTTTCTTTACCCAGGACTTGAGTAGAAGATTAAGATATTAAAACCTAGTTAACTTGATGTGAAGTCAGAATAAGAAAGAATAGTGCACCTTTTTCATTTGGGACTATCTATGCATGGCTTGATGTGATTTTACATGGGAGGTAAAGAGTAGAGAAGCAAGAAGCAATGTTGACTGAAGTGCCTGGAATGATTGGCCAGTGTAACTTGACAGACTCATGAATCTCTAATTTAAGATAAATGAAACGATTGCCCAGATAGCCACTAATGATTAGGAAGCCAGTAACTGATATTCTTCTAGGCAGTTATTAACTATAACTTTTAGCTGTTTGCTTACACATTGATAGCTGTTCTGCTTATTTGTAAATGTCACATAGCCTAATGATAGTTTCTTCAATGTTCCTATAGATAAAATCTCACTCTGACACAGGGATCAAAAGATGTTGGCTGAGTTATTTTTCAGGAACTGAAGACTCAGCCTTGAACCTAGCTCAAACCAGTTGAGACCACCAACCCTTCAAGTAAGTTTGCATTAGTGTCTAATGGTTGACCTTTTGATATTAAAAAAGTCAAAACTCCACCCCTACAACCAAATAAAAGAAAAAACAAAAGACCCTCAGTGACTAGGAGCATGTTCTTGTGGATCCGTTTGTGAAGTGAAAGGTGACTCAGATAGTTGCAGTCTGGTACCTAACCCAAGTCCCTGGAGTTTCATCTGTCCCAGCCGATCAACAAATGGCCCCTCATAACCGAATCCCCACCCGGTCAGTCCATAAATGGACTATGCTTATGACCCATAAACAAGGTGGGTTTGAGACTTGCTTTCCCATCTCCTCATTTGGGTGCCTCATGAATAAATGCTTGCTTTGCTTCAAATCTTGATATCTCAGTGATCGTCTTGCTGCGCATTGGATAAATGAGCCTGGTTTGGTAACACAAACAAAAAACACCAAGAATCCTTGGGACCTTAAAATTACTGAGCTCCTAAATCTGAGAGCACTAGAATCTTGAGTTAGGGAAGTTTTAGAGGAGGAAGTGTAAAGAATCAAAGGCAATTGCAATGTTATTGTTTATCCTAGTGTGAGCATATATTCTAAAAGGAATCTTCCAACCAGTCTTGTAGCAATGAATAAAGTGAAGATAGATCTTAATGCCAGGAAATAAAATGGATGATGCACTTCAACCAGAAGGTAAGTAATGCCAAGGAATGAAATGGGATAAGAACATCAAGGAAAATTCTGAAAAAAGTAGGTATTTACCCATAAGTGACAAAGTACTGGACTAATTGTCCTAGTTTTTTAATTTGGCTGAAAATATCTTAATTGGAATAAATTACAATTTAGTGATGCTCTTAAGTTTCTGTTCTATATGAGCTGGGTATTTAAAATGATGTTTGAGTTAAAAAATCGTTTAGAATTTATAATTTTGAACAAATCATTAAATCACAAATTATGTTTCTAAAATTTACAAATAATCTCTTGCTTTCTTGAATTTCAGGTTTGAAGGTAAACCTTCTTCTTCCTCACTCTTTGCTCCCAAATTGAGTACAGAAATGCTCACAATGGCTTGTTCCATGCCACTATTGTAGTGGATGGTGTCTGACCTCAGAACACTGTACACCAAAATATGGCATCTTGAGAAAACCACAGAAGCAAGGCCACTCTGACCTTCTTCCATATTTCTCCCCTGAGGCATGCTCATAAGGAAATTCTCTGACCTAGGTTTCCTGAAACTAGATTGTAAGATCCTCATTCCAGAGACATCCTGTCCTATACCTGGAGGCCAAGAAGAATCTGAAGTTTCCTCACTGCATTACCATCAGGTAACAACTACTACCTTTTTTGGTTCAATTATACTTCTACATGAATGTCTGTTTTTCATTGAATCAAAGAATAAAAATACACTTTCTGCGGGTCTTTGGGTCTTTGCTTTTGAAGACTCTCATATCATGTAAAACTTTGCTTAAATAAATGTGTTATGCTTTTTACTTGTTAATCTCTTTTGCTATAGGGGTCTCAGTCATGTGCCTCGCAATAAATTAGGAAAACAAAGTACTTTTTATTCCTTAAATGTTATAAGAAATATCCCCCTTTTAAAAACATATTTCAGCTCAATCTACAAACTACAAAATTCTTTACTTACTTTTGATATGAGGATCAAATATGTGAAACTTCTTAATGTACAATATAGAAAGAAAAATTTGAAAGACAAAAATGCTATAATCTATTTAGTCAGGTACCATTTCAGCGTTTCATTATAGGTCAGTATAAACATTGGATTCTTCCTGATATCCACCCAACCAACTAAGAATAATGTTAACATGACTAATTATCTCTCATATAATTAGAAATTTATGCCAAGCCTTTATTTGAATAATTCATAGTTTTATATATTGTATATCTTTATTTATTTTATATATTTCACATGCATACATTTTAATAAACAATTTTTATTTCATTTTCTATACATCTGTAGTGTTTGTGCATATTTATAAGGTACACGTGATATTTTGTGACAGTATAAAATGTGTAATGATCAAATCTGGGAATTTAGGTATCTATCATCTCAAGTATTTATTTTTTCTATGTGTTAAGAATACTTTAAGTCATGTCTTCTAGCTATTTTGAAATAGACAATACATTTTTGTTAACTATAGTCATCCTACACTGCTATCAAACATTAGAACTTATTCCTTCTGTTTAATTGTATATTTTTACCCATTAGCCATCCTTTCTTCATTCCTGCCCCCTACAGCCTACCAACCTCCCAGTACTTATCATTCTACTTTCTACTTCAACGGGATCTAACTTTTTAGCTCCCACATGTGAGTGAGAACATGCAATATTTTTCTTTCCATACCTGGATTTATATTACTTAGCATAATGATCTCCAATTCCATCCATTTCACTGCAAATGACATACATGATTTCATTCTTTTTTATGGCCATATAGTATTCCATTATGTAGAAATATCATATTTTCTTTATCAATTCATCTGTTGATGGACATTTAGGTGGATTTAATATCTTTGCTATTGTAAATAGTGCTGCAATAAACAAAGGTGCAGGGGAAAGGTATTCCTTTGATATACTGATGTCTTTTCCTTTAGATAAATATCCAGCAGTGAGACTGATGAATTGCCTGGTAGTTCTATTTTTAATTTTTGGAGAAATCTCCATACTGTTTTCCAAAGTGGCTGTACTAGTTTATATTCCCACCAGCAGTTTAAATTTTCCCTTTTATCTGTCATCCTTGCCAGCATCTGTTATTTTTTGTCTTTTTAGTAATAACCATTCTAACTGGCTATATTGTCAACTCCTTAAGGTTGGTCTATACTGTAAATTCCTTAAGGTTGTCATTCCAAAGTATAGGTTTAATCATTATCAAAAAATAACATTAGAATTTTAATAGTCATATTCCTTGAGTAGTTTTATATATAAATGAAAATTGTGGGATCATGTATTTGGCTGTACTAAAATATGAAGAGTTGTTGAGCTGAAGACAATTAAAAAGTAACTAAGGTAGAAAAGTTCTCTGCCCTCCCAGTATTTACCTAAAAGCAGGACACAGATTTACAAAGCCAAAAAGTATTATGTGCTCACTCACCTAGTACTACAGAGAACAAAGGCTAATTACTGAAGACAACTTTAGAGCCTTATCAGCTTGGAGAAGCTATCAGAGGAATCTAGATTAACAAGCTTTACTAACATTTATCCGCCATTTATTTGTCTTTCCCCAAGTTGCACCCTCTAGAGACAAAGTCTATTTTCTGTGTCTTGCTTCTTCTTTAAAAATTTACTGTTTTTGTTGAAGATGCTATATATTCAAATTCAAAGTCACCTGTTTGAGAATTTTTCATTTCCTAGGTGTGTTCCATGCATATATGAAAACTGCATGTTAATGTACTTCTGTTTAGTCTTCTCTTGTTAATCCATCAATCTCTTTTTCTGTAACAGGGATTTGTTTCAACTAAGAATATATGGGAATTACTCTCTTCCTTTATAGAATTGTGTACACACAGAGTAGTACTGAGGTGATGATTCTTAAGCAGGGAACACTGATTTCAGAATTCTGTCCTAAATAATTAACTTGAGTTTTTTTTAAAGTTAAATATATATTCCTTGCTTTTTAAATTCTTCTCTCATATAAATAAATATTTGTTCTTCGGCTAGCTAAGGTGAGAGAGCTGTCATAGATAGAAAAAAGAGAAAAAATTCATGTGATAAGTGGTAAAGTTACAAAAAGAAGGACCATAAATCCTATAAATCAGTAGAGAAGGAAGGAAGGAAGGAAGGAAAAAAGAGGGAGGGAAGGAGAGAGGAAGGGAGGGAGGCAGGAAGGAAGGAAGGAAGTTTATTTACAGGTATGTTTTAAGAGTGGTTTTGACAGCAGAATGCTAGATTTCCTAGTTATTTGAGAAAATTCAAGAACATCAGATTATGAAGTTTAGGAGGCTGATAAAGTGTAGGCTCTGAGGATCTGTTTTCTCAGGATAAGCCATCACAAAACCAAACAAACTTTTACAAAAAGGAATTCAGATATATATAGAAGGCAGTAAATAAAACAGAGGCAGCTGCTTCTTTATATCCTGGTGTACCTTCACACTCTGGAGCCACTGTCTCACAGAGGTGCAGACAAAGATCAGAAGGACACTGAACAAAAGCAACACCAAAACAACTCTGCTGTGCCCTTTCTTGACAGCAGGGCCCAGAGCAGAATCCCTCCAACTTCCTCAAGCTCCTCCGGTTCCTGAGAAATGTAGCTGTGAGAATTCTCTTAACTCAGACATAAACAATCTAAGGTGAAAAAAGTATCAAAGCTGTGTGCTTCCTTAGAAAGTAAACATGTTCAAATCACACCGTGTCATTATCTCTCAACTATTTCTCAACAGACTGATTTTTTTTTAAGTTTAGACCAAACAATTAATAATAGGGTTAAATACAACAGAGCAATATATACCCTCTGAAGGTTTTATATTAAGTTATAAAACTCAATGATGTCATGCAAACAATTGGGCTACCAAATATTATTCTTTATTACCAAAAAAATAAGAACAGGTCTCCAAATAAAAACAAAGTATCACTGTGAACCATATTCCAAGTAAAGCACACAATCAGAGAGAAAAAAAAACTCTAGCAATAAACGTGAGTGTGCATAGGCATTCTTCAGATGTGAGGATTACACTTAAGAGACTCAGTTAAATGCTAAATTGGATCTCTTACACACAAACTTCCTAAAATGTTACATTATGATGTTATATTTAGTAAGCCTTACATAATATCATTCTGATAAATGATTTTAAAGAGGTTTGGGATATATCACTCCAATGCATATCATACTGGCATTTTGATTATTTTGAATAAAAACAAATCGCAAATCAACCAACACAGAAAGCCTTCTTCCCCTTTCACTCAACTGCCTAAAATACAGAATAAAGTTCCCCTTTTATAAAGACCATTTATATCCATACAGGAATTTTGTTTTGTTTTGATTTTTGGTAAAGATATCTGTACCAGGAAGCGAGCTGCTCCCAGACAGCTTTTATTACCTGTGAGAGTTTTGTCTGCACAATGAGGCAACCTTTGTTCGCCATACATTTCTCCCTCACCCTCCCATAATTTGACTCCACCACCTCTCAGAGCCTCAAGCCTCTGTTTCTTTCTGTTGATCAGGATGTTATACAGACTCTCATCATCTGGCCCTTCTTTGGCTCTAATATTTTTGTGGCACTCCTGTGCACAAAACCAAATAAACTTACAAGAAGGAATTCAGAGATATATAGAAGACAGTAAAGAAAATAGAGACAGCTGCCTCTTTTTATCTTGGAGCCTTTCACAACTTGGAGCCACTGATGCACAAAGGTGCTGGCAAAAATCAGGATGGTGAACAAAACAACAAACACTGAAACAAACCCTGACATTTTCTTTTTTTAGTGACTAATCTTGCCCAGTTATCTGGTGAGATTCCTGGGTGGAGGGGTGAGTCTTAAGGCAATTGCATTTCTTTTGAACGTAAGTTTCCATAGTCCTTTAAGGAAATTCCAGACGTTGCAGAATTTTGTTCCTTAGTTCTAGTAAAACTGGGTTCTTGTCACAGGACCAAGAAAAATTAGGCATGCATACACTTTGAATGGAATTTATTGGGTAAAAAATAAAAAGAAAAATAACAACTCTGAGCAAAGCAAGCCGACTCCTGCTAACAGGCCCGCATCTCACAGATTGATTCCAGGCCAGGCTCCTGCCCTTCATAACAAGAATTCTCCGTGGCTCCATCCACTGGCGCCAGTGCAAATACCTGGCTCCAGTCTGCTGAGGGAATGCCTAGATCAGCCCTGGGCAGCTTCTTTCATCTGCACAAAAACATCTGTTGGAAACACTTATGGAGCAGGTTGGAGATTCTCTGCAGACCCCTTTTTATCTGCCTAGGCATGTGGCTGTCTCACAGAGACAGTCCCTCCCTGTACTAGGGGCCAGGAGAAACAAGAGAAGGGTAGGACGTTAGGCTGCTTTTTAGGCCCATGCACCAACTAATAGTAAGGGAGGGCCCCACAAGCCTGGGGTGGGAACTAGGAGTGGGAAAGGAGAGGACTTAAAGTAGGAGCGGGAAAACCAGACAAAGAAAAATGTCGGAGATTTAAGACATTGGTAGGAACTTGAAGAAAAATCCAACATCGTAAAAACCCAGCGCAGAGCTTTCGGACCGCTGCTGGCTCATTCCCTTTCAGTAACCTGTTCCGCCTCATGTTTCAGAGTGTGCTGTCCAAATAAACTCCGCTCTTTATTTCCCCTCAATAAATTCTCTCTCTTTTAAGCTTAGTTTGTCGGCAGCATTCTTTCTCCAAGTAAGCCTAAGAACCTAGGATTATTGCACTGCCTAGTAATATTTGTAATTGAACTCAACACAAATTTAAAACCTTCTGAGATCCAAACCAGGTATTACTCCAGAAATATCTATAACCTTAAACTGCACATTAAAAATACTAAAAATGAATTAAGTCTTCACCTAATGTAGATGGCGGGGTGATGGATGTAGCAAACCACCACCATCGTGTATACCTATGTAACAAAACTGCACGATTTGCACATGTACCCCAGAACTTAAAGTATAATAAATAAATTTTTAAAAAATACTAATAACAACTGAAAAAAAGAAGAAAGGAAAAAATAAATAAAATTTTTAAAATAAAAGAAAATATTAAAGTTAATGAAAGAAGAAAAAATGAATCACCCACAAAATCCTTAAAAGCATAAATTAATAATATTGTGGGATATCTATTTGGGGAAACAGGAAGTGTGCCTATGTGTGTGTGAAAGAGAGAATGAAAATTTCATGTTTTATTTAAAATCCCTTGAGAATACTAAAAATATTGAAAAGTAATTATGCTCTCCTTCAAATTAATGCATAGCACTAGGCTAAGATAAAGTTTATTCAATGTCTTTATTTTAAATTTATTAATTGTTAACAATATATAAGTATCAATATTAGGGATAAAAATATTTCCCTATGTTTTAATTAGTGTGATTTATATAGAATGTCAGTCTAACATAAAACAAGTGCCCAGTAAATTCACCTAGAATAAATAACTTAATGCAAGACTGAATAATCAACCTTCAGAGATTTTGAGATTTTCTTGCACAAAAGTAACTGGAATTATTTGTAATTGCTATTGGTATATTTTAATCCAGGTAATATTATATTAAATGCATCCATGGATATTTAATGGTGGTCATCTCATTTTTTCGGTTCTATTTCTCACTCAATGCCACATTGTTCTATTTCAGCTGCTCTAATAATGAATAAAAAAACAGCGAAAGTTAGTCCTTGGGGGTTTGGCAACCTTAAAATATTAAATAAGCAATAAATATTAGGAAGCCGTAATTTTGAAATTTACCCAGCAACATTTTTGTTTACAGATATAACAGACAAACCTACAGGCGGCTGAATTATTTTTTCATCACTTTTCACTCATATGTATGTGAAAAAGCATTTTATTCTAAAATTTACCAATTTTGTCAAAACACTCTTAACTCATGCATGTTTTTATTCCTAAATCCTGTTTTTCTTGCTTTTTTGGTAATGACATATATATTTGATTTCTTCATATTTGTATCTTCTTCTTAAAAAAAAGATAAGGCTTATTAAAGGAGTTATTGTAGGGTGAATGAAAGTAATGCAAAGATGAGAGAAGAAAAAAAAATCAAAGAGATAACACTTAGGTGATATAATAGAGCATATAGAATTTATTTAATTACAAGGCAATCCCACTTAAGCCTGCAGAGAACACAGTTCAATTGTTTTTAAATCACCAGAAAGTAATTTTTAATATTAAAGCTTGATTCTCTTTGCTTTACACCTTAATGTGTGTAAATCAGTCTAATTCATTATTAATTTGCTCTAAAGGTAAAACTAAATTGCATGTCAGTAGGAGGATATTTGTATTTCCTAATGGGGATAATGAAGAGTCACAATAAATGGGAATTAAAATCTAAGTTTAAGGTAAGTTATAGAATCTCCTTTCAAAAGGTCACATTTCTAGCAAGTCAGCGGAAGAACTAGTTGTTTGCTATGACTGATAAAAATATATATGTCTGTTTTATACTATCCAACAGTTACTCATCATTACTTGAGTTTTTTTTTTTTTTAACGTAAGTGTAGTCATTCTAAAAGACAGAAGATATATCTACCTCAGAGCTAGCTTTGATAATTTTTAAAAATATTTTTTCAATTTTAAAATAATTTTTAAAAATTAAAGTAGCTTGAGGCTGAGGATCCATGCATGATTTTCAAGAGGTTCTGTGAAATCTTTGAAGTTGCATGCACCTTTTTATGTGTGTATAGTTGATTCTTCAGTAACACAGGCTTGAACTGCGCTGGTTTGCTTATATGGCAAATTTTTTCAGTACATACACTCCATATTTGTGGGTCCTATATCCACCAACAAAGGATAGTTGGAAAATACAGTATTCGTGGGATGTTAATACTGTATGTGGAGCAAGAGCTGGGGAGGGGGACAGGCACACAAACTTGGAACTAATTCCCCACATACTGAGGGACAATTGTATATGTCCTTGTGTATTTTGAGTCAGATAATCTGATGCTGTCTTTATATTTTCTGTAATCCAAAATATATCATAAATATTTTTTATGATTTTTCCAAAATCATGAAACCACTGTATTCCCTAAAAATGTAAATAGACAATAAAAGATTTAGATTTAGTAAAATGGAGAGTCACAATGAATTTTCTTTAATATAGCATGGTCACAAATACCCACTACCATAGAAAATTATTGCTGGTGTATTTTATGCATTTAAAAATATTCTATTTATCAATGACTTGTTTTATTATGTTAACAAAAACATAAAGTGTAGGAATATTGCATGTTTTGGCTGTCATTTGGTAGCTGTTTCAAATAAACAGAAGGAGTTCATTTCAAACAGATCAAATAACATCTATTCTTACTTAGTATGCTAATAGGAGTGAATAAGAGAAATATCTTTAGTTACAACAGAATTATCAACTTTAGTTTTTTTTTTCTTTCAACAAGCCAAGAATTGAACAACTGGAGATTTATTCCGACCTTTTGTATTTTCTTTTGATATTTTAAAATATCAATCCATTTTACAGCAGAAGGCAAGAAGAAAGATATTAAGCAGCCGAAGAATACACACATATACACACACATATTTTGTGTTACACATTACACATGTACACATGCTCCCCACAAGTGATTGTTCTAATCTAAAAACAGTTTTTTTCTATTAAAGTTCAATGTTCTTTCTCTTTCTCTTTCCTAGGATTGATTACAAGAACAGAAATTAGCATTTATCAATGGGACAAATGAAAAGTGAAAATAAATATGTACTTGTTTTGTTTTTTGTTCTTAGGCATAAATGCTTTTTCCCCTACTTATTTTGTATTGCTGACTCTTGCTTGCTTGCTTTAAGCTACAGAGACAGGCTATTTATTTTTAAATTGACCCATGGTAAAGTTTAGTAACTACTGTTAAACAAACTTGGCAAAAAAACACACTTAGTGGCTAGATGTTTTCATCATTCTGCCTCTCTGCTTCCATTTGCCATGGAAAAGGAAAGAAAGAAAGATGTTATCCATGCAAATAATGAGGGAATATTAAGAAATCATTGATAAAACATTATAATCAGAATATTTAATTCTCAATCTTCAGAAAAATGTTTCTAGCCTGGTCTGAAATATAAGAAGAAGAAGAATGTGATTATATATAGTTAGTATTTATGTACCAATAGTATTCTATTCTAATATTAAATACCTAATTTTAAAAAATTGTACTATCTACATTCATAACACTCTACTTTTACTTTTGACTTACCTAATGAGTCAAATTAACTTTTTGAGAAAGATATATTCTTTCTTTTTTAATAACTTAGGATAATTTTTTTCTTGAAGATAAAATTTGGATTATGAGAGAATGGGGTTCTTATTTGTCACATATGTTTTATTGAACATTAATGAATTAAAAAGCAGCTTTTCCCAATATTACATGTATAAGAAAAAGTGTATTAATCAGCTTACCAACAGTTCTAGTGATTCAGAATGACTGCTGACAATATGAGATTTTTTTTCCTGCAATAATTATGTTACATTAAAATAAGCCAACTGGTGCAATGCTGCTATTAAGAAGAAAATGTATTCATAAAATTTGAAGTAGATATATAAATACAATTATAATGTCCAGAGGCACTGAATGGTAATTCAAATTATACTTTTAAATTTCAGACATAAACATTTAACACAAAGATGATTAATCTTGCCAAGTCAAGCAAAATTATTTTATTTTTCATTTGGAAAAGCACTCATTTATGGCACAAAACCATTTGTTCTAAATTTTTGCAGTAGGCTTCTAAGCAATTTCTTTTTTTATTTAAGCCTTCATTACAATGGTAAATATGTATCCAATACATTTTGGAAAAGCATAAAACAGAAGTTTCGGGTTTTCTCTTTACTTTAAAAGGATTAATGTATCCATTTTCTAACTAGTCTTAGCAAATTTTAGTCTTAATCTTAGCAATGAACAAAATAGCAAATCCAAAAGGGCTCCTTTGCTTAGGAATAGATGTACTGAAACTGAAATCAAATCTGTTCAACGTGTCAGAATAAAACTCCTAAGCACTTGTGGTAGATTATTGTTTGCTAGATGAAATTTAAGGACTCCATCTGTGGAGCCTTATTTGCACATTTTATAACTCAAATTTTGGATGTAAAAATGTGAAATATAATTGATGTAGCTGCAAATCATACTATTGCAAATGAAGACAAACTATGTGACATGTTTAAAATGTAAGATATTTTTATTTCATAACAATGTACTCTAAGTAGTATGTTAAGTGCTTCTTCTTAAAAGATATCATGCCTCATTCATTTTGTACACTGTAACAGAGTACAGCACACATAGAAAGACACACAAATACTTTTGATGATGTAAAAATATGTACAGAAATTAATAAAATAGTTTTTTATTTGTTCCACACCATCACTATTTCCAGAAAAACTGGTAGAATAACACAGGAAATTGATCATAATGGTGTTTTGGCAACTATGTATCTATATCTATCTATGTATGAAAAATAAAGTTAGTTTATAGAGATTAATTTCATTTTTCATCTGGATCGTCTAGCTCCATGTGCCCATGGCTTTTAGACAAATAAGATAATACATTTTACTGGTAATTCAGAAGATGCCAAGACACATCATAACAACGATTCAAATAAGCATACGCAATGCTCACACATTACAATTATATATAATGGAACATATTACAGTATTAAGCTACTCCTTTAGGGAGGCTTTTTTGGTCTGATTACTTTTATAGTGCCCTCTCTTAGACACTTACACATCCTTTTTCCTATCCTTCTTAATTCTTTGAACTAATTCATCAATATCAGCCTTTCCCACCTTTCCTTAGTTCCCATGAAAATTAGGACAATATCTATATTGCTTATCAGTTAATGCTTTGATAATTACAATTATCTCCCATCATTACACTAGAACATCATGTAAATATAGACCAAGTGTAATGGAAGCATATAATTAACACAGAAAATGCTAAGATTTGAAGGATTAAAGTCAGTTGTGTACAGACTATTATGGAATAGTTTAAATAAATATTCAAGAAGAATAAAGACTGCCTGTGTGTTTTTACTTTCTTGTCTTATGCCATGCTTTTTAATCTTTGCTGACTAATAGACATGTTGCATCACGTAATCGAAGTTGAGATGTAGGCTTTGAGTGTGAGAATTTATGGTAAGTTGAATAGGAGTTGGACTGTTTTGATGTATGTTGTCAGTAGAGGTTCCAGAGCTTCCAATTCCTCTGCTTAATTTGTCTTTCCTCCTGTCTTTGGATTCCCTATAAGCTGTTCTTCAGAAAGATTCTGTCTTGTCTTTAATCTATAATCCACTGTTATTATACTGGTGGTAAGGGGTGGGAGAAGAACATTCTGTAACATTCCAAGTAAATTTCAATCGATTACTGTGGTTTTCCCAATCTATTTATTTGAATCTCAGTCCTCTGTTGAATGTGTTTTTACCCCCTTAGGTAGGACAGGTAGGCTGCAGGGAGTTCAGTGAGAAGGAATACCCTTTCCCTTGTTGGTACAAGTTTTCTGAAAAAATTCTTTAGCATGGAAAGTAGGAATGTTTTATGGAGAAATTACTCTTCACCAGCCAGAGACATAAGGGGATCTTTCTTGTCTTGAATTCTAACAGTGCAGAGTTCCTAGAGAGAAAGCCCTTAAAAGTGTTGAGGAAGGAGACCTTAAGTCTGCTATCTGAGGAGTTTCTCATTCTCATTCTTGGCCACACTCAGCTTCTGGCAATTCTAGTGTTCCTAATGATTTATAATTCCAAACACTTTTGCTCCAGGTAATCGGATCTCAGCTGTGAATCTGGGTTTGCTATCCAGATTCTGGGGTGATGGTTTGCCTTACAACTTCAGCTCTCTAATGCGCCTAGGAAAGGTAACAGAATTTTAGTTTGTCCAGCTATTTCATGTAAGAACAAGAGTGATAATATATTTCTGTGTCAGAGCTGCAGCTAGTGTTTTAGAGAAAAACATATTTTTATAAAGTTAGTGGATGTTCACTATAAGGTGCATTATTAGTTGCCAAGGGAGGGATGAAATTCTACATTCTATTTTACCTCTACACCTGATATATGCTTAAGTTAGAGAACAGGAATGCTTTGTGGACAGCTGTTTTGATTGCTGAAAAGGGATTCTGTTAGGAATTGTGACTTCAACATATCAGAACAAATGTAATACCAAGATTGTAAAGAACAGAAAAGTGATAAAAATGTATCTCTATGTATCCCCCCCAATTATCTGTTATCCTGCTGAGGGTAATTTCATTTTGCATTTCACGTGACTATTATTTGGCCCGGAAGAACAGGTTTTGTGCTGTGAAATTTGTCTGGGTTAGTGTTCTTAGGAAAAAATGGAAAGGGAGGAATATTTTAAAGTGTCATTTCCTCCAAGCTATTAAAATCAACATATATCTTTTAGGATAACTTGCCCCACTGCCTGTATACTAGTACTGGAAGTAATAGGAAGGAGAGAGTTCTGTGCTTGAAAAGTCATTTAAATTAAGGTGCAGTTATACATTATACGATGTTTTCAATAACTTAAATGCTGTCATTGCTCCTAGGAGTAAAATGTATATTTTTCTATAGAAAAGTAAAAGTTCTGATGGAAGTATAAGGCAAGATTTCTTTAAACATTTAAGATCCTGAATTAAAGTAGGAAGAGACTGTGTGAAAAGATCAGTCTGTATTCTATATCCAACACACACTGTGAATTTGTTAGTACATTTTGAAATAATACATGATAAAGATGGTTTTTAAATGTAATCCAAAAAGGACCCACAAAAAATACTTACAGTATTTATATACATATCCTCATATATATGTGTGTGTGTATACATGTGTGACTGTATGTGTGTTGTGTCAATAAAATGAGATACCACTATTAAAGTATGTAAAGCACGGTTCATCACAAATCGAGGTAACCTTTGTGATTATTTAAAGCTGCTGCTTGAAGCGATTTGGCATTGAATGAGCAGTATATGTGGACATAGGGTGAGGATGCCGATGAGAATTCCAGGGGCAAAATGTGCCTCACAAACAATTAGTTTTTCAAAGCTGTTAATTAGTTCTCCAAACATAAATATCAAAACATTTTAGATAAATAATACAATGTCTATAATCTCCTGTGAAGTCGAAGTTCCAACAAAAGTATCTGCAAATGATTAACTGGACCTGCTTTGTAACTAACTTTAAAATGGGGACTGTATTCTCCAGGACATTACCATAATTCCTGTTTTACACATCCATTAGGTCTTGCAGTCCCCTCTAAATAACCAAGCTGGTGTACTTTCATATGGAGGGTACCCACACACAATGAAACATCAAGAAGTTTGAACAGATTAAAAGAGGTCCCATATTTTTGCTTTATAGGGACTTAATTTATATCACTATATAATGATATAAATAGTTGAACATAGAAAATGATATACAATAGACTTTGAAGTGTTCTTTTACTGTCTAGAATTTACTGTTGTAATGTCATCACACTATAGTATATTATATAATAGTATATTTTTGCTATTACAAGCCACATTATTCTTCCTTATTTTACTGTACTACAGCATTCATGACTTATATGCCACTCAATATCCAAGTTGCCCTATATTTCTGACAAAATGAATGACTTGCTGTTCCTTCTCTGAATATACTGTTCTTACCAATTGGACTACTTAAGCATTCATCTTCTCCATAGCTATAAAAGTGCTATTCATCAATCAAGAGTCAACCCAAATATTATATTTTTTGAAGCTTTCACAGAAAAACCTATTACACTAATAATACCATCTTAAACCTTGATGAATTATATTTTATTTTAATTGCTTGGATAATTAACAAAATGAATGATTGCATTACATATGTAAAATATATAAGTGATACAAAAGAACGGTCAGAGGAAGAGGAATTAAGATAATGGGCCTGGAAGGGAAGGTTGTAATATCCAACAGTATTGTCAAGATTGAGAGAGTGAAATTTGAACACAGACTTAAAGGTGTGCAGCAATGAGTTATGCAGGTTTCTGGAAAAAGAGTATTCTGGGCAAAAAGAAGAAATAGAGCAAATGTCCTAAAGTGTGTTTGTGTCTAATGTGTTCCAGAAGGAGTAAAGGAACTATTGTGATTGGAGCTAAATAATTGAGAAAAAAACAATATTAGGAAGCAGCCTTTTCCATGTGATTTGTCATGATATGCAGAACTTACCAATATTCTAAGCTTTCACTAAAATATTTACTTGATTAATTCCTTACACAACACTGGACAAGACTGGTGATATTGTGAGCTGTAAAGGTTTTAGTTTCAGACTTCCTGGATTAAAGCACAACAGTGTGGTTGGAGGTTCTACTATAGCAGCACTCCTTAGCTTGTCTTTGCAAATAAACTTTCAATTTTAATATTGCAAAGCAATCCTAACATCAGAAAGTCATTATCAAATATTTCTATTAATATTAACAAAGGAAATACTCTCAAATAGAAAACATATGATAAAAAATTGAATTTCAGTTTGTGATACAGATACATTTACTGGTTGAAAAAATTAAAAAGCAATATTGTTTAATTTAAGGGAAATAAACATTTGACTTTACCCAGGCATGCTTATTTCAAGCATCTATAGATTCACTTGGAAGAATATATCATACGTTAGTTATTAAACATTATAATGGTGCTTTGGCAACTATGTATCTATATCTATCTATGTATGAAAAATAAAGTTAGATATCTATAGAGATTAATTTTATTTTTCATCTGGATCATCTAGCTCCATGTGTCCATGGCTTTTAGACAAGTAAGGTAATACATTTTACTGGTAATTCAGAAGATGCCAAGACACATCATAACAACGATTCAAATAAGCATACGCAATGCTCACACATTACAATTATATATAATGGAACATATTACAGTATTAGGCCACTCTTTTATATTAAATCAGTATATTTAACTCTTAAAAGTGCAGATATTTCACATATAGACATATACTGGGTTATGAAAAACTAAATTTCAGAAAGAATTTCACTATTTGTATTAGTTATCTATTGCTGTGAAAAAATTACAAAGTCAGTAGCTTAAAATAATAAACATTTATTAACTCACACTTTCTGTGGGTTTGGTATCTGGGCATGGCTTTGCTGGGCTTTCTGGCTGAAGTTCTCTCACAAAGTGTCAGCCAGGTAGCAGTCTCATTCTAAGGTTCCATTGGGATAGGATCCACTTCCAATATCACTCAACAGGCTGCTGGCATGATTCAGTTCCTCATGGGTTGTTGACCTGGAGCCTGATTTTCTCACCTGCTCTTGGTTGAAAGCCTCCCTCAACTTTTTGACACAAGCTTCACCAGAATGCAGCTCACAACAGGGTATCTGTCTTCCTGAAGAGTGAATGTGAGACAGAGAAGACGTGTGTTCAAGACAAAAGTCACAGTCTTTTTGTAAGCATATATTGACAGTGACATGTCATCATTTGAGTTGTTTTCTATTTGTAAGAAGTAAGTAACCAGGTTCAACCCACATTCAAGGAGAGGACACTCCACCAGGACGTGAATAATAGGAAGGGAGGTTAACTGGGGACCTTCTCAGAGGCTGTTTCCCATACTCGACAAAGAAATTCTATGTTCACCCAATTTGAGCTTACTTGCAAGTGTTCAAGCTTTGCAATTGCAACACATTAACATGGTAACCTACACAAAAATATTACATACAGCACACATGTACATCACAATTTTTCATAATCCATAAGCCCCTTACAGTCTAATTTTTGCTCTTATCAATTAATTGGTTGAAATCACCTCCTTGCATATTACCAAAGCTACAGTAATGCCAAACATAGTACTGTTTCCTTAGTAATCAAGGCTGATTTCCTGATTTATTTTCCTTTGTCATACCTTCTTTAAAAGTGCTCTCACCTTTTATTCTAGATGCTTTATTCTCTTGTTTTCTCTGGAATCTTTGTAATGTCATAGTCTTTGTGTTCACAGACTGAACTATAAATAGAAAATCAGCACCTTGGGTATAATTTCAACTTTTGTTAACTTTTCTTCCAATCATCCAGGCCTGAAACTCAATCATTCATAATTCTCTTTCTTATCCCCACATATAATCTGTCTATAAATATAATAATTTGCGTGCAATCATTTCCTACATATTTACATGATATACTATAATATTTACAAGATAACTTTTTTCATCCTATACATTTCTCATACCAGTAACTTTTGCAAATTAAACTTCCCAAAAAACCCCACCTCTGACTATGAAAAAACTATGAGAAATTTTTCTCATTGGTTTATAATTTCTACAAAATGAAACCCAGAATTTCAAGATGACATTAACTATCTATGGGATCTAGCACTGAGATAGAAATTTTTAATTTTTCCTAACTCTACTGTATTATGTGTCCATATACCCATTTAATCAAGAGTTCTCAATAATTTTTAACTGATAAACTTTATATTTTAGAGCAGTTTTAGATTCACAGCAAAATTTAGGGGAAATATAAGGAGTTCCTGTATGTCCCTTGTCCCCCTACACACAAAACCTCCCCTAATCCCACACTACAGTGGTACATTTGTTACAATCTATGCGCCTACCTTGACACTTCATTATTACTTACAGTCTGCAATTCATGTTAAGGTTCATCCTTGGTGTTGTACATTCTAGGGTTTTGGCAAATGTGTTATGACATGTGTCTGCCATTGTAGAATTATACACAATAGTTTCACTGCATTGAAAATCCTCTGCTCTACCTATTCATTCTTTTTTCCCCATAGCAAGCCCTGGCTACCACTCATCTTAGTACTATCTCCATAGTTTTTCCTTGTCCAGAATGCAATACAGTTATTTATGTTGGTGCAAAAATAATTGCTGTTTTGCCATTACTTTTGCACCAACCTAATATAATCATCCATTATGAAGTCTTTCCACAAGGATTCTTTCATTTAATGACATTAATTTAAAATTCCTGCATGTCTTTACATGGCTTGATACCTCATTTCTTTTTAGTGCTGAGTAATATTCCTTTGTCTGGATATACCAGAGTTTCTTTATTCATTTATTTACTGAAGGACATTAAAGTTGCTTCCTGTTTTGGAAGTTATGAAAAAAGCAACTATAAACATTCTTGTGCAGGTTTTTATGTGGTCATAAGTTTTCAGTTTATTTTAGTAAGTATTAAGGAGTGTGATTGCTGGATTGCATGTTTACTTTTCTAAGAAACTGCTAAATTGCCTTCCAAAATGGCTATACCATTTTGCATTTCCACCAGTAATAAATGACACTACCTGTTGCTCCACATTCTTGTAATCATTTGGTGGTGTCAGTATTTTGGATTTTGGCCATTCTAATGGATGTAAGGTAGTATTTCATTGTTGTTTTAATTTGCAAATCCTTAATGACATATGATGTTGAACAACCTTTCATAAGCCTACTTGCTATCATTGTACTTCCTTTAGTAAAGTTTGTGTTTAATTTATCCATTTTTAAATTGGATTATTCATCTTCTTATGCTTGAATTTCAAGTGTTCTTTGTATATTCTGAATAATAATATCGTTATTCAGATGTATCTTTAGCAAATTTTTTATCAGATGTGTTTTTTTCTGTGGTTCGTCTTCTCATTCTTTTGATATTATCTTTATCAACAATTTTTTTAAAAAATTTTGATGAAGTCTAGTTTAATAACTGTTTATTTTATGGATTTTGTCTTTTGGTATTCTAAAAGGTCATCTCCAAACCCAAGGTCCTCTAGGATTTGTCTTACGATATCTTCTAAGAGTTTTATAGTTTTGCATCTTACATTTAGATCTATGATCCACTTCGAGTCATATTTTGTGAAGAATGTAGGGTTTATGTCTATGTTCACTATTTGAATACTAATATCAAGTTGTGTCAGCACTGTTTGTGGGACAGACTTTTTCTCCATTGCATTGCCTTTCTCCTTTGTCAAAATTCAGTTGACTACATTTGTGTAGGCCTATTTCTATTTTGTTCCATTGATTTGTCTATTTATTTTTACCCAAACCACACTGTCTTGATTACCTTAGCTTTATATTGTCTCCAAGTGGGTTAGTGTCAGTCTCCCAACTTTCTTCTCCTACAGTGTGAAATTGGTTATTCTGGGTCTTTTGCCTCTCTATGTAAACTTAAACAACAGTTGCTCAACATCCACAAAGTAACTTGCTAGGATTTTGATTTGGATTGAATTGGAACTACAGATCAAGTTAGGAAGAACTGATATAATGACAATATTGAATTTTTCTATCCATAAATATGGAATATTTCTCAGTTTACTTAGTTCTTCTGTATCTTTCATGGCTTCTAGTTGTTTTCCTATAGGTCTTGTACATATTTTGTCAGATTTGTACCTAAAGTTTCATTCATTAGGTGCTAATGTAAATAGCAATGAGTTTATAATTTTGACTTTCATGTGTTCATTGCTGGTACAAAAGAAAGTGATTAGAATTTGTATATTGTTTCCTAAAATTTTGCTATAATTGCTCGTTAGTTCCAGCAGATTTTTATACATTTTTTTTTATTTTCTACATAGATGATTATGTCCTCTATGAACAAAACAGTTTTATCACTTCCTTCTCAATATGTATACTTTTCATTTTTATTTCTTATTTATTGCATTTACTAGAACTTCCACTACAATCTTGAAATGCAGTAGTGAAGGGGCATCTTTGCCTTCTTCCTGATCTTAGCAAGATAGCTTCAAATTTTTCACCAATAAGTAGAATGTTAGCTGTAGGATTTTTGGTAGATGTTCCTCATCAAGCTTGGAAGTTCCTCTCTATTCTTACTTTGCTGAGAATTTCTATCATAAATGGGTGTATTTTGTCAATTTTTTTACTGTGTCTGCTAATAATGATTTTTTTTCCCTTCAGGTGTATAATGTATAGTTTTATATTGATTACTTTTTAAATGTTGAACCAGACTTGCATATTTGGTATAAATCACACTTGACTGTGGCTATAATTATTTTATACACTGTTGGATATAACTTGCCAATATTTTGTTGAGAATTTTTACATGTATATTCCTGAGATTTATTTTGCTGTGTGTGTGTGTGTTTTTTTTTTTAATCTGTCTGTTTTTGGTATTAGAGTAATGCTGGCTTCATAGAGTGACTCAGGAAGTACTTTCTCTGCTTCTATCTTGCAAAACAAATTGTAGAAAATTGGTATGATTTCTTTTGTAGAATATTTGGTAGAATTTACCAGTGAACTCTTCTGGGGCTGGTGCTTTGTGTTTAGGTAGGTTATTTTTTGTCAGTTTCTTTAACAGGTATAGGCCTGTTTAGATGGGCTATTTCTTTTTGTATGAGTTTTGCAGATTATGTCTTTCAATGAATTGTTTTATTTTATCTAGGTTATTAAACTTGTGGTCATAGTTGTTGATAGCATTCTTTAATTATCTTTTGATGTCTATGGAAAAACAATGAGTAAGCTATATTGTAACATTATTTGAAATTATACATTTTAGCATCTGTGGAATGAAACACTATAGCTAAATTTATACTTGTGGAAAACATATTATGGGTCTTAAAAATTATTTAGAAATCCTTTTTTACCATTCAGTATTTCATATGTATGATTTAGATAACTGTTTAAAATTCTGTTTTTGATAAATCTATGTTTGAACATAATCTGTTATATACAAACCAGTAACTAAATGTGACACTATTGGTGTTAACAATTTTTATGGACAATGAGAGTAAAATAGGTCAAAACTTGTAAATCTTATTGCATAGGGCAATAGTTACACTGAATGATATTAATGAGAATACTATTTTCACTTAGTTTCTACGAATAGTATAAATTGACATTTTCATTTGTAGAATATTTTTGTTATTACAGTTTCATATGTAAATTAGCTTATGAGAAGTTATAATTTCTAAACTTCATATTTTTAGTATTCTTATAGATTGGATGTAGCAAGGACATTCAGAGTTCATTTTCAAATTATACCAAGGTAGAATGTTATCACATCTCAGCAGAATTGATGGAAATTAAATGAACTTAACTTTCCAAGGGACAACACAAATTATGATAGCATTTGCCAAGGTCTTAGGAGGAAGGAGAAACAAAGAAGTTGCTGTTCAATGGGTATAGAATTTCAGTAGTGCAAGATGGAAACGTTTCAGATATTTGCTGTACAACATTGTGTTTATGGTTAGTAAAACCATGCTATACACTTAAAAATTTTGTTAACAGGGTAGATCTCATGTTTTCTTTTCAAAAATAAAAAATGAGAAAAATAAGGAACTGATTTCTGAGAAATATATAAGTGCCACAGAATTGGGTCATGGCTTTATATTTGCTTGTATTTAATGAAAAGACAGTGCCTAGGAAAATAACAGAAACCTTTAATCTCTTTCTGTAGGAAAATATAAATATTTATTTATAGTTATAAGACTAAAGATTAACTTTTATTTTGTCCCATAGACAGATAATTTACTAATAGCTAATACTTATTGAATGTTTGCTATATGGTAGATCCTGATCTAAATACTTTACACATATTAATTTATTACATATCAGTTAGTAATATTATTTACAATTTAACAAAGTATAAACTCACGCTCAGAGAGGTTAAAAGTCTTGCTGAAAGTCACAGAAATTATAAGTGGTTAAAGTCTACTTCTGGAAAATATACTTTTAGAATTTTCACTCTCTTGCCTTTTGTAGTTCTCAAAAATCTCTTATTTTTAAATCATTTATGCTAGATGGAAAAAAATCATGTTAATCTGATCTAAACATACCATGGGAATGCACTGTTGTACTTCACCAGAGTTGACAGAAATTAAACGATATATTAGAGTGCTAAAGATGGCACTCTGAAAATACTACTACACTCCTAGCATTCTGTAATACAATGAAAGGATAAGACATAAATACTGACTCTCTTTTCAAAAATTGCATTTTTCATAACCTCAGTAAAATTGTTATAAATATGAACTGTGGTATTTTATTTACAATTATTGTCCTCAAAGGGTGTTAGAGGACAAATTTACAGATTATAGTAAATTCTTTGCATCCAAATTCAAGCTAATGAACAGAATTCAGATAGAAAAATGTGAAATTACACATTTGAGTTGGAAATGGCCTCTTAGGCTTTTTAGCCTGTCTCCCTGCAAGTAGGAGAACCAATTTAATCAAACAGTGTGAAGAAAGTGACAGATGAAAAGCACATCAATCCCAATAGGTCTGGCATGACTTGAAAGACAGAATCTATCACAATGAATTAAAAGCACGAGTAAAAGAGAAACAGACAAAAAGACCTGATTTATATGCCCGCTCCATCAGAGCAAGGATAATGATTGCCGAAGCCATCTACTGGAAGCACACCCTAGCTGTAGAGGAAGAGTGTCAGATGAGCACAGCCCCCAAATGACACAGCAACAGAAACTCTACATCTAACTCAGCCATTAGTTGAATCATTTAGACCTTAGAACAACTTGGAAGACATTTAACATAATGAAAAGTTTGGACACTGCACTTTAAGGTTGGGATTTTTGCATGTTCTGGGTAACTTAAAATTCCATTAGAAAACACTTGGAAAACAAATCATTGGAGTGCACAATTTAGAAAGGGCATATTAAATGCTGAAGTGTCCAAGAATTAACTCACTGGCAATACTTTGAACCTCTGTAATATTCATAAGGGACCATTGATTACCAGAAATAACATCTAATTTTTAGGTAATCATCTACACAAAACATCGAGGAAACAATGCAGATCAATTATTTACATTTGCCCATAAAGCCTTTATCAACTTTATCTTCATTGTGGAGTGTCTCTATTTCTGTGCT
>PVKP010006046.1:0-38789 GCA_004027715.1 Plecturocebus donacophilus | reverse complement strand
ATTAAAGAATGAATATTTGCCAACTAATTTTATAGTATTTAACTTATTGCTATGACTTCAATGTGTCTCTTAAAGTTCATATATTGAAATTTTAATACCCAATGCAACAGAGTTGAAAGGTAGAATTTTTAAGACATGATTAGGTCATGAGGGTTCTCCAGTCATGAATGAATTAATTCTCGTATTATAGGAGTAGGCTAGTTATTATGAGTGGGTCCTCCATTAAAAAATGAGTTTGATTCATTCCTTTGCTTTAGTCTCTTCTCTTGCTTCATCTACTCCCTTGCCCTTCTGTCTTTTGCCACAGGATGACCTAGCAAGAACATCCTCACCAGACGCAGACACCTTGACCTTGAACCTCCCAGCCTTCAGAACTGTAAGATATAAATTTCTCCTCTTTATAAATTAGCCAGGCTTGTGTTTTCTGTTAGAGAAGCAAAAAAATGGACTCCGATGCATATAAAGAATAATAAACAGGGCCAGGCATGGTGGCTCATACCCGTAATTTCCAGCACTTTGGGAGGTCAAGGATTGCTTGAGACCAGGAGTTTGAGACCAATCTGGTCAACATAGAGAGAGCCTGTGTCTACAAAAAAACCGTAAAAAGCTGGGTGTGGTGGTGCACACCTGTAGTCCCAGCTACTCAAGTGGCTGAAGTGGAAGGGTGGCTTGAGCCTAAAAAGACTGCAGTGAGCCATGACTGTGTTGCTCCACTCCAGCATGAGGGACAGAGTAAGATCCCATCTCAAAAAAATTAAAAAAGAAACATAATAATAAACAACAAAAGTTTGCAGAGTTTTGTTTGACTTTCGATATTGTTAGTTATTCCCTACAAAGCAAATGACGCAGGGTTGAGTTTCCTTAAAAACAGAATGAGGAGTCAACATGTAATACTTTACTATTGAAAAAGGATTAAGGTTAGATTAAGTTTTCTTTAAAAACAAATCCTTACATTTGAAAAGCAGATCATGAAACTATAAAATATTGACTGGACTCTCTTTGACTTCATGGGAAGAGGATATTACAGAAAATTGTTAAAAAATAATACTTCAAAACAAGTGTTGGGAAAAATGGTCTTAATGTCTAACTAACATATTCAGATACAGCTGAAAAATGAAATATTAAAAGAAAGCCATTCAGCATGTTTCCCACTTTAAAACTTTTGAATCTATGAAATATTTACACTTGAAACTTAACTTTAATAAAACAGCATTATTCTTCAACCTTATATGCTTGGGAGAATTGTCATAGTTTATATTTCTTTTAGTCTCTACAGATATTTTATGAGAAGAATTTGTGATAAAGAAAGGGATCCAATAACATAGAAAATGTTTAAAAGAATAAAATATTTTGTATTTAATGAAAGCATACTGAGTACTTCCTCCAGATTCTATATTAAAAACTAATGTAAGTTTTAAGAGAAAATTTACTGTTTTTTCTTTTTTTGATAATTGATATAGTTTGCAATGTGACCAATCAACATTGAATCTAAAAATAATGTAATCAGTTGGTTCAGTTATTTTGCCACCTGTTAAATGATATAATATGTGTACCTTATAAGTCAGTGTAAATCTAAAGGAAAATCAGATTTAGCATCTATCATTTTCTCTCATATTCAAATTGTATTTAATATGGTCAACACACACACATACAGGCACAGAATTTCCTTACGAGATAAATTCTTAGGTAATGATTATATATAGAGAGAACCTTTTCTCAATATAAGTTGACACCCAAGGGGTTTTAAAAGTAAATTTTTTTTTAGATCACAGAAAATTATGTTAGGAAAATTGTAAGTATAAACTGAAAATTTTTGATTATATAAATGTAGAATGAACTATTATTTTATGAAAATATAAAAATATAAGCATATTTTCTGAGCAGAAGTCAAGATTACAGTACCCAAAGTAGTTTAAACTTTCTATGAGACATTTTGTAAAATTGAAACTAAGCTCCTAGGGCTAGATATAAACAATCTCATTCATTGCTTAAATGTTGCAAAAAAATGTCTATAAGTTGATTTTTGAAAAAACTGTATAGAAATTTCCTAGAATCATATACTTAAGATGAATTCCAAATATGTGAAAAGAGTCACTGTCAATTTTAAATGTTTTCTTAAAAAACATCTAGGTTGTGAACATAAGTACAAAGTCATCAAGACATCAAATTTATAATTTAATTTATTTAATTTTCATTAGATGTTAGGCTTTATTGTGATATTTAATAATTGCTACACTTGTCCATAAAAGCATTTCTTGCTGCACTCACCTCCTACTCATTTCTACTCTATTTTCAAAAGACTTGTTAAAATTTACATCCTATATTCAAATTCATTTCCACATACATATATTACTCCATGGATTATTTGCTAGATACAGATATTATGTAGACTTTTAAAGTTAAAATTTATAGCATTTAGAGTTTATTTTATATAGAATTTATATTACAGTTTTATCTGAATAGACAAAGATTATAGGCCACAGAGAGGCAAGAAGTAAGAAAAACCACTTAGCTCTGTTGAGCTGCCAATAGACTAGGAACCTGAAAGCACCATATTCAGGATAAGATGCCAGTCAAAATTATTTTTAACAATTTATTCATAGGCACAGGTGTTACCACACCTCAGTTTCCAGACAGAAAACATCAGGAAGCAGAGCATCTGATTGGATGTCAGAGATTTATATTCCGGAAACTTTTTCCCCCAGGAGAGACAAGGAAATCTGGAATACAACAGGAGAGTGTGTGGGGTAAGAAGTGAAGCAAAAAATAAGAGAATGAGTTGGAAATCTGCACGTGAGACAACCAGAGCACTGATCTTGTTTTCCCATCCAATGTGCAGACTGAGAACAGGAATTTTAATACATATAGATAAAATGAGTGGGGGCCTATTAGTCTCAACCATGAAAAAAACAAAAGTCCTCAGAAAAAAGCAGCATTATTATTACAGGTTGCTTTCACATTCAAATCTACTTGCTTAATGAAGTATGTTTGGATAATTGTGACAAGTAGATCTTAATGGCACAGGGTTTTCCCAGGGAAGCTGAATCTGACATGAAGGTTGATGTGAATGGTATCTTGAGGAGTACTCACAGGATCAAAACCTGGTGATGAGAAGGAAGCGAGGTGAGCAGAGAAAATTTTGAACTGACTTTCAATTTCAACAAAGGCCTGAGCTTACTCTACCCAGGGCTCCTTTGCAGAGAATACCTTTTAGTTTGTAATTAGTGGTAGGTGGGTAACAGCTGCCTCCTTGGGATAGTTTTGAGTTATGAGTAAATAGGGAACACCGGTTTATTGATAAGAATCACCTGTTTAAGAGAGAGTAAATATGTGGAGCAAAATCGGCTCAGGGCCTTCACTTGGAAGCCCTTGGCCTCTCAACTCGCAGGCTGTTTGTTCCCCCGATAGATCCACTCTGTTGTTCTGTCTGGGTGTCTGCCTCGCAATACCTTCAGACCGCCTAGGTGGGGGTCTCCCAACTGAGCTGGTACACGGTAAGTGGTGCCCAAGCGTGGGCACTCAAACCCAGGATGAAGGGCTGCCTGAGCAATGGAGAGAGAGGTTAAGCTGAAGGTACCCCAGGAATGTTTGGAAAGAATCCCCCAGGTGAGTTGGGGGAGCCTGGAAGTAGCCCCAGTACTACTGAAAAAAATCTCCAGGGTGAGTTGGAGAGCTAGGAAGGAGCCTGGAGGAGACTCCCGAGTGAGTTAGGGAGAACCCGGAAGTAGACCGAGAGCTTTTGAAAGCATCTCCCAGGGTTAGTTGGGAGAGCTCAGAATTAGCCCGAGATGTTTGGGAAAATCTCCCAGGCTGAGCTAGGGGAGCTTGGTCATATTGGGGTAACATAGGACAAAGATCAAGCAAACGCAGGGCTTATTTGGTGTGGTCTGTTTGGGCTTTGGTGTGTTTCGCCTTGGAGCTGTTTCAGACAGAAAATGAGGAAAAGGAGAAGATTCAGGAGAGGAGAAGGAGTGTGATGAAGTATGTAAAGAAACTATGGAGCAAAAGGCTGAAAAGTCGAATGAGGAAAACATGTGCCTTTCAGCCTCCCCTCCATATCTTGTCAAGGGATGGCCAGATCCTTCCGATACTTCTACCTCTGCTTCTGTTGGCGTGTGTATTCCTAGGACTATGGTAACCGCTTCCATCCAAGCCAGAATTCAACAAGTGAGAAAAGGAGATTTGGAGGCGTGGCAGCTTCCTGCTGTACACCCTCAAGATCAGCAGGGGCAAGTACATGTTGCTTTTGAACCTTTTCCCTTCAAATTGCTGGAGTTTAAACAGGCCATGTCAGAAACAGAGGCTCAGGATATTGTTTTACGCTTACTAGCATTTGACGCTGCTAATTCTGAAGGCCAGGCTACTTTACGGCCGTGTAAAGGGAAGGCTCCCTTAATGGATTACATCAAAGCATGTGCTGGAATGTGGGACGTTTGCATAAAGCTACTTTGCTAGCACAAGCTATGGTGGGACTTAAGGGGATGCAGTTTTTCCTGGAGCGTGTTACAGTTGTGGGAAGAAAGGTCATACAAGAAAGGAATTCGGAAAAGGACTCAAAACAGGGCCTTTACGTTTTTTTTTGTTTTTGTTTTTAAAGCAAAAAGGTGCTGAGCCTGGAGCATGTCTCAGATGTAGAAAAAGGAGGCATTGGGCAAACCAATGTCATTCAAAGTTTAACAAGGAAGGAAATCCAATTTCGGTTAATGGGTCGAGGGGCCCACCTCGGGCCCTGATCCCAACCAAGGCCTATCAAGTATGAGCTATTCCCTCATCCCTATACAATGCTTGTTCCCCACCACAGCTGGGAGCACAACAGTAGATTTGTGCAATCTCTCAAAGAGTAAGCATTTTACTGGGAGAACCACCGTAAAAACAAATATACAGAAGTTTATGGCCTTTTACCCCCTGAGACCATGGGCTGGCTTCTAGGAAGATCTAATCTTACTGCTCAAGAAGTTAGAATCCCTACAGGAGTTATTGATGTGGACATTATAGGGGAAATTCAAACTGTAGTGTCTTCTTCCGTTCCTTGGAGTGCTGAGCCTGGGGAGTGCATAGCACAGCTTTTAGTTGTGCCAATAGGAAAAAGTGAAACTAAAAGAACAAGAGGGTTTGGAGGTACAAACAAGACAGAGCAGCACATTGGTAAATCAAATTACTCGTAAAATCCCACATGTGAGATTGATTCAAGGAAAGAAATTTAGAGGATTGGTAGATACTTGAGCAGATGTTGTTATATCTTTCCAACATTGGCCACTTTCCTGGCCCATGGAAAATGCTCAGTTCAATGTGCTTGGAGTAGGGCAGGCTTTGGAAATATATCAAAGCAGTCACATTTTAAACTGCAAGGGGCCTGAGGGACAGCCTAAAACTATTCAGCCTATTGTGATACAAAGTCCTGTTAATTTATGGGGAGATTTGTTACAGCAATGGGGAGCTCAGGTTTTAATACCTGAACAATCATATAGTCCCTCAAGCCACCAAATGATGCAGGCTATGGGCTATGCACCTGGAATGGAATTGGAAAAAGACAATGTAATCATATGGGGTAGAGGATTTGCTCCTGTTTCTTCAAGTCCAAATCAACAACCAGTGTGGGTACCCTCAAACATTTAAAGCTGTACTATAAGCCAGATACCAAAAAAGACTTGCAGAGGACCCCCCAGTCACAGAAATGGTGAGACTAACATTGAGGTGGAGTGCCATTCCCACTAGGAGAACACACCAAACATCACCAGCGACGTGGGGTCAAAGGAAGAAACTTTCACAAATAGCAGAGGAAAATCTGAAGAAAGCAGGACAGCCTATTATGGTAATCATGATGACGGTTATCATGATTAAAGTGAGCATTTATGGAGTTGGGATAGAAGTAAAAGAAAGTTTCACAGATTGGGCATATGTTCTTTCCTTTTAATGATCTCTGGCCTTAGTATTTTCTGTAATAATTTAGGAAATAAACAATGTTCTGGCCATCAGAACCTGAATGCAAATAAAGAATGGTCCCCTAAGTAAAGAACATTAATCTGGAGAAATTGTGTTGTGATAGAGGCTGAGGTACTGCTCAACAATTCCTATGGAATTATTATTGATTATTGGTCCCCTAAGGGGATACTTAGCATTGATTGCACCAGTCAGTCCTCTTGTAGTAACATGGAATTCAGATGGTGGATTAAGAAAAAAACTGCAATTTAGAATTTATACATACTGAGGTTAACAACTCTATTGTTTGGAGAGACAGGGGATTAACAGAACCATGACCAAAAATAATATTGCCAGTGATAAGAGCTGAATAAAAAGAACTTTGAAAAATACCTATGACCCTAAAACTGATAAAAGTCTGTGAAGGAAAATATAATAGAGAATCAGGCCCTGATTCTTATTCATTAGAAGTTTACAAGAAATAAAAACTCTTTAGATTCAGAGATGTGTTAAGCCCCCCATATCTTTTGGTAGTGGGAGAGTTACAGACTAACTTTAGTAACTCTAAAAAGTGTAATGAGACTGAACATGATTGGGGGAGAATAAAACATCACCTGGAAAGGCCTTAGACAGCAAGTAAGGAGGAGGGACCCAGAAAACCCTTGACACCCCTTTTCAGCAGGAAGCAGTTACAGAAGAACGACCTCTGCCCTATTTCCCAAAGGATTTCTGGGTCCCAACTCCTTAAGGCAGAAACGTAAGAGTAAGTAGTCAGGTTCCAAGGTGCTTGAGGGAGCTGCTGATGCATTGGCAGCCCTAGAATTTGCATGAAAACACTTGGAGGAGCTATGATTGCTAATCTGTTTTGTTTCTCTTTGTGTAGTTAGCAGGTGCGAATCCAGAATCCTCCAAAACGTTTCACCAAGATAGAGCTGTACTTGCTTACCTGGCTTTGTTGAGACAAAGAAGGGGGAAGACGTTGGGAAACATTAAGTTTACCCTGACCCCATGGCTCCTTTGTGGAGAATACCTTTTAGTTTTTAATTAGTGGTAGGTGGGTAACAGCTGCCTACTTGGTATATTCTTGAGTTATGAGTAAATACAGAACACCTGCTTATTGATAAGAATCACCTGTTTAAGAGAATAAATATGTGGAGCAGAATCTGCTCAGGGTCTTCAGCCTGGAAACCTGTCGGCCTCTCAGCTCACAGCTGTTGGTCCCCCAGATTGATCCACTCTGTTGTTCTCTCTGGGTACCTGCCTCTCCATACCCTCAGCACCACCTGGGTGGGGTCTCCCTACCGAGCTGGTACTCAGTATTCTGCTGCTTATCACAGAGGAGGGGTAAATTAACCATTTAAACATACAGTTACAGCATGCCCTTCCTTTAACAAAAGTATGCCCCCAAGGAAAACTATCTTATTAGTACCTAACAAATTTAAATTTTACCAGAGCCTAAGTATATCTAATTCCAGTTTTCTCACATAAGAAGTGTCAGTGAGACCAGGTGTGGTGGCTCACACCTGTAATCCCAGGACTTTGGGAGGCCAAGGCAGGTGGATTACAAGATCGGGAGATCGAGATCATCCTGGCCAACATGGTGAAACCCCATGTCTACTGAAAATACAAAAAAAAAAAAAAAAAAAAATTTACCTGTAGTCCCAGCTACTTGGGAAGCTGAGGCATGAGAATTGCTTGAACCCAGGAGGCAGAGATTGCAGTGAGCCAAGATCGTGCCACTGCACTACAGCCTGGGTAACAGTGTGAGACTCTGTCTCAAAAAAAAAGTGTCAGTGATAGTGAAGCTGAGAGGCACTCATAAAGGTCACAGCCCATAAACACTGACTCACTAAAGACTGAAACCTAATTATGAGGTTATATTGCCTCTCCCTACACCATACTGCTATTTAAATCAGGGTTAGATATAATGGCAGAACTTACAGCCAGAAGAGCTGAATGTCGCAGACATTGTTTAAGGAGTTTCCAGGGAAACACAGGACAACAAAGAAGATAAAAATATAACTCAACACAAAATTGCAAGTTCTGACATATACAGCTACAGCAAATGGTAAACATAGCCTAACTTCTAGTCCAACTCATTCTATGAACCAAACATTATTATAACAGCAAAGCCAGAAAAATATAAGAAAAATCACCAAAAGCTCTCACACATGTAGATGATAAAATTCTCATTAAAAATTTAGAATTATATACCATGTTTATGCTATAGTTATTCAAGTTATACAAGGTTGTTTCAACATTTTGTTATTGCAATTTTCATTTCCTAACATTTAAAAAATTCATTCATTTTATAATACATTTCCCATCTTATCTGTTGTTGCATGTTGTCTGCTTCCTACATTAGAGTTCTTAGAAAATCAATCACTGTGACTGTAAATTCATATTCTGATGCATTTCAGATCTTTCCCCTATGTGAGTATGGTTCTGAAGCTTGATCTGTCTCTTCCAATTGCTTTTTGTTTGTTTTGCTTTTAGTATGCCTTGTAATTTTGTGTTGAAAAGTGGATGTAGATGGAAAACAATAACTAGATAAATTGGCCTTTATTGGAAGATTTTATATTTATCTGGCTAAAAGTCTGTCTTTACTGTTTGATGTAATTGCAGGTGACAGAGGCTAAATTTTTCGCTAAGGTTCTTGATTTGTTTGGCTGTACTGTTGTCTTCGGTTTTCCCTAGAGACTTGTTAAGGTATGAGAAACTTTCTTTCAATTTTATTCTCCTGTTTTTATACAAGAGCCCTATAAATGTGGTGGTAAGTTGTGGAAGAAGATAGGACATATTATATCGTCCTTTATTTAGGTCTCAACTCCTTTACTAAGCCTGTGTTTTATTTAGGCTGTGTGTGGCCATCACAAATGTTTCTCAATATTTTTGTTTGTTTGGTTGATTGGTATTTATTCTCAAAAGGTTTAAAGGGGTCTGAGGCTGAATATTTTCTCTTTTCACACAAGGAAAATCTAGAGGGACTAATTTTAGATATTTCTCTTCCCCTGGGTCTCCTATACTGTATTGGAGCCACAGTCTGTTGGGGTCTGGTAAAATAGCTTCCCTTGAGAATAAGCCCTCCAAAGAACAGAATGCTTTCTGCGTGTATTTGAAATGGCTGCTATTTTTTTCTCTGCCTGCCAGAAGAAATAAATTTCTCTTCAGCGTTTACCCTTAAAGCCCAGTAGGTCTCTTAGAGGTAAAACACTTGAAAGTGTGGGGAGCCCTCTAAGACTCAGCTCGTCACTGAACTTTTTAACTTTCAGGATTATCCAAAGACAGAATATTCAGCCATTTGCCCATTACAGTTTAAATTTTCCTGCCTGTCTCTTCAGTTTTCTAGGCAGCACATTTTCCTTTGACATCAATTATTTAATGGATCTAAAAAGATATTTTGATGTTGAGTTTGTTCTTCTATTTTGTTGTTATGTGGACAGGAGTGAGGACTTCAGATCCTTACATGTCAAACCAAAAACTATAAGCTTGATCACATCTTTTTCTGTTGGAAGCTCAGAAGAAAAAAATGTAACTATAGTAGAGTTATATTTGCATTATTGATTGAGAATGTTCTATTTATTATATAAAACACTTTATTTTGAAATGTTCAGGGATTGACAGGCAAAACAACCTCATGCAACCACACAGTCTCCCTAGACAAAATCCCTTATCCCAATTAAATGCGGTTTAAGACGATTGACAAAGATCAACTCAACAAATATGCAAAAACTTTCAAAGAAACATAAATTATATCAATATCACATTTTTCAGGAGTAATTCTTCATGCAGGAATATAGCAAAGATATAGTGAAAAAATGTTGAGGACAATAACTTAGAACATATAATTTTAATGCCAGGGAAAATATCATTTAAATGCCAGGAAAAATAAACATACCCTTGGGCAAGCACAGGTAGTATATCACAGGCAAAGTCTGGAAACACTTTCAGAAAAGTACTATATCAATATGAGAAATGAATTCATGAAAACGTAATACAGTATGAGAATTGCATTTAAGTAAATAACAGTACAGCTTTATGCTGTCCAGATAAGTATCAAAAACACAAGATACAATCTGAAACTGTATCTTTTGTAGAGATGTTTTGAATTATCAGCCCTGCATAAAAGGATTTATATCGTCACAGTGATGTTTATTCAATTAAATATAATATGAAAGTATTAGAGAAAGGATAGATCATGTATAGAGGGTATTGAGATGTATAGTTGTATTATAATAATGCACTATGCATTATCTAAATTAGATAACCAAATAATATAAATGTATTATGTAAAATTATGAAGTTAATTATCAAACTGGAAAACTGCTTAAAGAATTTAAAGCTTTTAGGATGACTATAGTCAAAAGTAATTTTATTGTATACTTTAAAATAACTAAAAGAGTAAATTATTATTACTTGGGGGGATGGATACCCATTTACCATGATGTGATTATTACACATTGCATGCATAAAAATATGTAACCTATAAATGTATATACCTACTGTGTACCTATAAAAATAAAAAAAATTAAGTTGTATGATTAACAACTTTTAGGTTCTACTGAAATCAAGAATATTTGGAGCTGGGAAAAAAAAATAAAGCTTATGGTAGAGAATACTATCTGGCCACCAAATCCACTGTCCTCCTTTCTCATAAGTGTACATCACCTCCCAGTTAGAATCCATCTCCCAGCTTTCCTTGAAGTAACATGAGGATAAGCACCTGTCAGCAGAAAGGGGTAGATATAAAGTGTGTTACTTCTTTGACTGGGTTTTAAGTCACTAAATGTCCTTGCTCGAAATACTTTTTTCCTTACCCTCTTTGTCCAGAGGTTTCTGTTACATTATTCCCTGCGTGTTTCTGGTTTCATGGGTTGTGGAGCCTGGTTTTCTATCTCTCTTAGAGATGCTTTGACCTACCTTTAATAGATTTTGCTGTTTTCAACTAAGAAAACTTATCAATTAAGTATATATTTTATGTTTTTTATTAAACTATGCATAGAAGTTATTTTTCCAGACATAAAACTGAAAATATAAATGTTAATTTCTGAAAATACAACTCTGAACAAAGAACATAGAAAAATAAAGAGCCACTCCCTAGTAATGAAAGATTTCTTTATTACAAGATGGTTTGGGTTCTCACTTGTCTGTCCTCTACCAAGTTCTCTGGAAATATGTGAAAGGCAGAGTGGCAGGAAATGGAGAGTGTCGTCACTGGAGCACTGCCACATGTCTGAGTCTTGTGCCCAGCACTGTGAGATGTTGAGAACAGAAGTAACTACATGCACTCCTCTGATCCCCTGCCTGTAGGATTCCCCAGTAAATCTGCTTCATGCCTATACCATGTGTCATTAGTATTTTCATCCATGCCCTTGGACTAGATCAACACAATTAGATTATATATTTCATACAAACGTTAAAATGTTACAAAAACAGCAGCATACGTCTTAATTATCTTTATGGCTTCAAATAATAGAAAATACTGATTTTTTTTTCAGAACATATCTAGAAGTGGGAGTGCTGGGTCATATACTCCCATATGTTTTTCAGAACATATCCAGGAGTGGGAATAGCTTTATTTTTAGTGTTTTGAGGAATCTCCAAACTGTTCTGCATAGCAATGCCCTAATTTATGCTCCCACCAGCCACATACAACATATCTATGCTCCCATGTTTATTGTGGTGCCATTCACAATAGCCAAGATTTGGAAGCAACCTATGTCTATCAACAGATGAAAGGAAAAAGAAAATACAGTACATATGCACAATGGAGTACTATTCAGCCGTGAAAAAGAACAAGATCCAATAATTTGCAACAACATGGATAGAACTGGAGATCATTATATTAAGTGAAATAAGCCAGGCACAGTAACATGAATTCCATATGTTCTTATCTGTGGGAGCTAAAAATTAAAATAATTGAACTCATGGAGATGGAGCATAGAAGGATGGTTACAAGAGACTGGAAAAAGTAGTGGAGAGGAGGGGGGGAATTGGGGATGGTTAATAGGTACAAAAAGTAGTTAGAAAGAATGAACAAGACCTAGCAGTTGCTAGCACAACAGGGTAACTATAGTCAAAAATAGTTTAATTGCGCAATTTATAATGACTAAAGAATTTGGATTATCTATAATAGGATAAATGCTTGAGGTGATGAATACCCCCCAAAAACAGGAATTAATAAAAACATTTAAAATAAAGTGATCAAAGAAAATGGAAATTCCAGATGCTATTTGTGTATTTGAGATTTAAAATATTATAAAATAGTCTTATTAAACTTTAAATGTTATCCTTTAGTCATAGACACACAATATTTGATCAAAAGTGAAAAGAACTATACATTATAGTCTAGAGGTCCTGGGGTGACCATTATCAATAAAATGACAGTGTCTAAAATATGCTAACTGAAAATAATTTTTAAATAAATGACTAATTTTTAGACTGAATTAATAGACGTAAGTGCTAAATAAATACTATTTCCATTTGTTTTTTTCCCAGGTGGAAACAATAAAAGAAAATGTCATTCAAAATTTTATTTTAGTTTTATAAAATGTTTATGTGATGCTTAAGAGTCTCAAATATGTCATAAATTTTACAATAAAAAAGATTTGAAAAACGTCAAGAATCAAAAAATATATTTTACTGCAAAGGGAAAAATAGTTTGATAATTGTACCTGCAAATTCTACGTCAGTAGGGAGACAGTAAAACAGTGAGATTACAATGATGTGTCCTAGAGCAAAGTATATTTTAATACAGTTTATATCACTTTACTAACCATTTAAGTTTGGCCATTTAACTTCAAATACGAGTCTTCAAGAATCATTAAAAAGGTAACAAAAATATCTGAGTTTATGCTACATCTTAAAATGGCCACTTCAAGTAGGTACAATTATAATCATCCCCATTTTATACTTAAGAAATTTGAGAAACCAAATAATTAAAAATTTGTTTATGATTAGGTAGGTTTTAAATAGCAAAGCTGGGGCTCAACCTTGGTCTGATTCCAAAGTCCATGCTTTGTACCACAACTTTACTGTCTTTAATAAGGTGCTGTATGATTAGTGGAAGAATTATATAAGATACTGCATTTAAATTGTATACAGTTATTGCTTGATAAATATTAGCTTTCATATTTTTGTTCTTAAACATTAGCATTCTTATGTACACATTGAAATGCTATGGCTCCAGCCTTATACATCTTAGATAAAATACTTGATATTTACATTATGAAAACTGTTTAACAAGATTTTTCCTATTGATAGGACTTGATTCTGCCCTTTGTCTGTATATTTCTATGGATTCTTTTAGAAAAAGGTGTCAAATAGGATTTTGCCAAAGTAGAACTCAGAAAGGGAAGACAGTAGGGATTGAAAGAGGAGGGCAAAGTTGGGAGTTATTTAAGAGGTGGATGAATAGAGCCAGGGATGGATTGACTACGGTTATAAATAAGGGAGGACAGAGGAGTTAGGGATTTGCAGGACCTCCAGGATGAACATTGGGTTTCTGGCTTGGGCAACTGGGTTACTGGTATAAATAAGAATAAGGAGTTAAATTGTAGACATGTTAAATGTGCTATTCCTACTGAATATATAAATGGAAATAATTTGGCAGCTGCAAGCCTGAAGTTTTGAAAACTCTGGAAGAAAATGTAATTTTAAGGATAACCAACATGTAAGTTATAGGATATTTTAATTGGACCAAGACTTACCACTCTATATCTCCAAGTCAAAGACTCTCTTTATCACATAATATGTAAGGAAAAGTGATTTTCCTGATTTATGTCCTCAGGAGCTAGAGAGAGATGGAAGTTCAATTTTTACCTTGTCCAGATCTGGAGTCCGACAGACATCTACACAGTGGGATTCTGGCAGGGTGACAGAATTAAGAAGAGAGACAAAGCAGTCAATATAAGTGAGGAAGAAGAATAAATGGCATAGACCTGGATGAGTGGCTAGAAGGTAGGCAGAAGACACCAATCTTTAAAAGAGCACATAGAGTAAACTGGAGAATAGAAAAAGAGACTTGTCAGGCATTTTTAAGATTCTGGAAGTTTTATTACTTTTTTCATGCATTTTTATGGGCTGTCAATTTCCTTTCCTAATTAGCAGTAAAACTCTTAAAAATAATTGCAGGGAGACTTATTGCCTCATTAGAAGGGTAAAGGAGGCAAGTTTAAGAAGTTGTTCTCCAAAGGTAGTTGTGAAGTGAGAAGATCTTAAAGGATAAAACAAATATAAAATATTGATATTTTAAAAGGTAGTTTCTCTGTTTTTGTTCCTGTAGACCTTAGACTGAAATAAGGATCAGAATGTATAAAATGAATGTATATGCTCTTCTTTCCACTATCTGCCTTCACACTCATTTTTCTTTCTGTGGGATTATTTTTATTCCTCTAATACAGAACTAATTACGTGTGAATTCCAGGCTGATCGCTATGTATTCACCTTTCATATAGGTCTCTATGTGGCAATAGAAAGTATTTGTTTTGGCCTAAGGGCTTTCTAAGTATTACGGAGGCCTAAGGAAACAGGTTTTCACAAGTCTGAGATATCTTTTTATTGGTTTCCTCTGTCAATTTGTGTCCACCACAAATTTTAAAATACCACTAAAGTTATTTTGTAAGGTTTCCCGGCTCCCCTGGATGCAAGAGAAAGAACAGAAGAGCATGAAGGACAAAGAATAAAAGAAAAAAAGAAAGTCATAGACAATATCAACATTTTATTTCCATTTTGAAATACATATACATAGATTACACTTCAAAATGGAGGTATATGTTTATATGCAGTGAGGAACTGATGTTTTAGTTTTTTTGTGTTTTTTTTTTTTTTGCTGTGTAATAAATTACAAAAAAAAACACAAAAAACCCTACATCCCTACATCGTAAGACAATACACATTTACTGTCTTATATTGTCTGTGGGTCAGATCCAGGCACTGTCTACCTCTGTCCTCTGTTGAAGGTCTCAGAAGGCTATAATCAATGTATCGACTGCACTGCATTCTCATCTGGAGGAGGGATAAACCCTCTTTCAAGCTTTTTAAGTAGTTTGCAGACTTCATTTTTTGTAGGTGTATGACAAGGGCCCCAGCATTTGCTAGATGTTGGCAAGTAACTACCCACAGTTTCTAGAGGCCATTGGCAGTTCCCAGAGGTCTCCTGCAGTTCCTGGCCTCTTGGGCTTTTCCAATATAACCGCTTATATCATCAAATCAGCAAGATTTTCTGAGCTCAGCTATAGCCTGGGGCCCTCTTTTAAACACTTTCACCTGATGAAGTCAGTCCCAGGCAGAACCATCTCTCTTTCGATTAACTCAAGCCTAGTGATTTGGGACCTTCATTACATCTGAAATATCCCTTAACCTTTCCTTTATTCCTCTACCTATCTGGCTCTGAATATATAGAGCTGCTTACTGCCACATAGCTTGGATTTTTTCATCCATATTGAATTTGAAGGGTGCTTTAAAATCATATAAGAACATATGTATGTGTGCATATACATAATATTTGAAAGGTGATAGGTTAGAAATAAACCAGCTCTTGTACACTTTCAACTAGCATTCCCGTAGGAATCTTTAAATCAATATGTCAGTGACTTTTTATCTTATTTTGAAAATGAATCCTCTATTTGATATTTTTATATTGGTTAATTACACTAATATCCAATAGGAAACTGAGAGTTATTCTATATTAAACAGACCTCTGTGCAGTTTTTTCTTAACCTCCTACTAATTAGTTAATTAGAAACTTAATTAGAAGAAGTTTAAGAAAATGTAGTGAGTTTTGACAAGTGAGGGCTTATTAAAGAGAGGTTTCTGGGCCTCACCTCAAGAGTGTCTGATCTCATAGGTCTGGAGCAGGACCCAAGATTTCCATTTCTACCAAATCCCCAAGAGATGGTGACGATGCTGGTCTCAGCACCAGCACTGAGGATCCCTCCCTGTTGCCCTGCTCCAAGAGAAATCTTCAAGTTAAGTTCTGCCAAAGATGGAGAACACCTGGTCAAAAGGAGGTAGGTTTATGAATTCTCAATTGTCAGGTGCAGGATGTTTTAAAAGCAAGGTACAGGGATTAAGAGAACCAGTGAAAATCTCTCTTGGATAATCTAAATGTTAGAGGTAATAAGCGATCCTCACTTGATGTTGAGAGTGTGGGCTGGCAGACAAGGAAACAGCATGCTAACGAATCCATGTGGCCTCAGAAATTATCGCTAGGGAAATCTCTGAAAAATCTGAAGCCAAGTTTGCACAGCTATAGAAAATCTAGTTAGCAGTAGCAGCAATAAGAAAACCAGAGAGGAAACACCCAGCAGAATGTAAATTCGTGTTTAAGGAAATATTTCCTCAATATAAGGTAGAATGATGGAGAAGAGTAAGTAAAATGAGTTCCTAGAGCTGTGAAAACTGTTTAGTTACTTCTACTCTTCATGAGGCCCAGCTTTTTTGTGTTCCCTGTATTTTCCATGAAAGCTTACCTTAAGTCTTTTCTCCAGGTTCCCCTGAATTCTACTTGATCAAGATTCCTGTGTTTTTACAGTAATGGTATACATTTTAGATCACAAGCTGAAATCACAACAAATATGTCAAGATCTCAATAATGTACTCTCCCATAGTACTTCCTAATTGTTATATTAACATAAATGCCTGGATTCACTTTTGCTCATTGTAATCCAAGGAATCTAACATACTCGCTCAGCCTCCCTCATCTGGCCCCAGCCAAATATCCAGGCTTCCTGGGCTCACTCAGGCACATCTGTATTCTGTAGCAGCCTACATGGCACTGGCTGATAGTAAGTAGATAAGAGCCTAGCAGAACAGCCGGCAGGAGGAGACGTGGTGTAATGCACCCTTATCTAATACACATTCTCAATGCCTTACTAGTAATTAGAGTAATGTTAGTGATCAATAATTAGCACAAAGGGGATAAAATATGCCAGAATCTAAAGCCAAGATTAAAGTGCTGGTATGGGAGTTTCTCAGGCAAAGAGGGCATTGCAGAAAAATGTCCCAAGGCAAGAATATTTCACAGACTAGTGTAGCTGAAGAGGGAACCACTGAGAATGGCCAAGAAAGGGCATCGGGGAGAAATGTGTAATGGAAAAGAGGTAGTGTAGGACCTTCTGGGCCATTGTAAGAACTTTGATTTTTACTCTGAATACCATAGAGAGTGACAACAGCGTTTATAGCAGAGGAGTTACATGATTTGGCTTCTTTTTTAAAAGATTATTCAGAATGTAGAGAGTTTTTTTTGTTTTTGTTTTTTTTTGTTTTTTTTAAAGAATGTAAAGAGAATTGAGAATGCCTGTTTAATTAATGGACATATCATCTTTCTTTACAAGTAAAGGGAATGTTTAAAAAGATACTTGTTAGTTAGCATGTAGTCTAGACATATGATGATTTTGTTAGCCAGGGTCATTAGCTAATTATAATCTGATGCTTTCTTCTCTGTTACTGGGACTTCGCTGCCTGATAGAGAGTTGAGTTTGGAAGTCAGAGCATAAACTCTGGAACTGCAGCACACTGCCAAAATTGCAGGAGATATTTACTTGGTGTTTCTTCCACCAATTTTGCATGTTTCAAGCCAATGCTATATGTTATTTGCACATTAAGATCCTGAACTTTAGGTCCCATCTTATTCTTCAAGTTCTTATAGTTATAGATTTGCAGTTTCAGCTGGTCTCAGGGTGGCTCACATCTGTAATCCCAGCACTTTGGGAGGCTGAGGCAGGTGGATCACAAGATCAGGAGTTCAAGACCAGCATGACCAACATGGTGAAATGCCATCTCTATTAAAAATATAAAAATTAGCTGGGCATGGTGGCACGCACCTGTAACCCCAGCTACTCGGGAGACTGAGGAAGGAGAATTGCTTGAACCCAGGAGGCGGAGGTTGCAGTGAGCTGAGATCCAGCCACTGCACTCCAGTCTGGGCGACAGAGAGAAACTCCATCTCAAAACAAAACAAAACAAAAATTTGCATTTTCATATCTCTGTTGCTTGTTTTTTTGGCTACTACTATTAACCCCTTCCAATCTCCTAACACAGAGTAAAGTACTACTTCCTTTCTGATGCTTTTAAAAAACTGCCCTCGTCAGGTTCAGAGGCTCCCTTCTTTGCCCATGTATATACTTTACATACCCACAGTATAACTTTTATCACATTTACTCTCCTTTGATTGAAATAACAATGAATTCCATGAGGGCAGGAATAACGTCTTATTTACATTTAATAAAACTCCCAGGGCTGCAAAGCATGGAACATCACACTGTGGCATATGCATAATATTGGAAGTTAATAAATATCTGTTCAACAGCTGAGGAATGAAGTAGCCATTTGTTCTTTCCTCCTGATTTGTTCAATGGCTTGTTATTCAGTACCTGGTCCTTGTTCGGTCTGGTGCCTTCCTCAAGTGAGATCTTATGTGTCATTGTAAATTACTAAATTCAGAGGGAGTGCTTATGAATCTTCATGTGTCTCTTCCCAGTATTGTTCTTTGTACCCTAAATGTGGCTTGATTTACTTAGGTCAAAAGACTAATTACTTTTCGAAAATTTCAACTTATCTTTATATTTTTAGTGTTCCATAGAACACTATAAAATGTAAAAAGCATTGCACATATGTAATTATTCTTGATTTTATTGTTCAAAATAATCACTTTAAAGCATAGTGCTTTAATACAACAGTCTTATTATTTTCACAATTTTGTGGGTCAAAAATTTAGGCAGAGTTTGACTGGGCAGTTTTATTCCATACAGCTTTGGTAAGGGAATTATCTGTTTATTAGATGGTAGCTAAGCTAGTATGAAGTGCCCAAGAAGGCTTCTCTTCCCTACCTGCTTTGTTCAGAGAGGCATTTACAAAGCTAGGCTCAGCTGAGTCTTTCTGTCTCTTCAAGACGTGTCAGGACTTCTATAAACACTCTTTTCAGCTAGGTAGTCAGATTCATATAGACTCAGAACTCCAAAAGGAAAAGAGAAAAAAAGACTTTTATATAAGGGTTAGACTGGCTTAGTCTTCCAGCCTACATCTTTCCCCATGCTGGACATTACCTGCCCTCGAACATCAGACTCCAACTTCTGCTTTGTTACTCTGGGACTTTCAACCACATATTGAAGGCTGCAGTGTCGGTTTCCCTATTTTTGAGGTTTTGGGACTTAGGCTGGCTCTCTAGCTCATCAGCTTGCCGATGGCCTATTGTGGGACCTCACCTCGTGATCACGTATGTCAATATTCCTTAATAAACTCTCCTTTATGTATACGTCTATCCTATTAGTTATGTCCCTCTAGAGAACCCTAATATACTGATGAATTTTCTCTTTTTAAAATTTTCTCTTTTTACTCCATGTAATTTGTTGACAACACACAAAGAATATCCCACAGTCACAGTTACTGTTCTGGGAGTTGGAGTTAAGAGCCCTGAACTTTTGGACCCAGTGAGGTAGAAGAGATAACACTACTGAGCAATGAAAGAGAGAGAGAGAGAGAGAGAGGGGGGGGGGCTGTGGGTGAATTCTTTCATGAGAGAACAGTTTACATAAAATGAAAAAATGGGGAAGTCAGACCTTACCCTTAACATAACAGAAAAAAATAGTGAACTATTTTTTATTTTTAAGAACTGAATGAGCAGAACTTAGGAGTTGGCAGATGTCTGATTCTGCACATATGAAGAAGAAATAGCCAGCATTATTAATTGATGAAAATAATTTTAAGTATCACAAAGCAGCATACATTAATTGCTAAATGAGTGGTATCTGAAAACCTTCCTCTGAGTTCAGAGGAAAGTGAAATGAATAATGACTAGTGCATCATGCATGGACTCCCTGAGACATGATTATTTTAAAGTAGACATTTAAAAGCAGCCTTTGGTCATATAGAGCAAACTAGAAGTACATCTCAGCTGGAGAGAGTAGAATTTGCAGAATTTTTCTGCCTCTACCTTAACTGACTATATAGCTATTTTTCCATTATCTGTTTAGAAATTTTAAAAAAATTAATGGGGGTTTGCATAACATTAAGTCAATTAGAAATTCTAGCTGCTATTCAATTATTTCATAAATATTAGAAAGTACCTATTATATATTAACCATCATGATAAGATATGGATTGGTTTAAAAAATGAGTAATAAAAAGTTCCTCCCCTTGAGAGGCTTATGGTATAATGGAGATCATGAAAAATCAAACCAAAGATTGCATTGTATTAAAAATGGTTATAATGGAGGGATGGCATAAATAGTATTGCAACAGAGAAAGTATTTACTAACAGATTTGGAGAAAAGCTGAAACAAGAGCTGAGGTCACCTCTGTAGTTTACTTCTAAAATGCAGGACCCTATACAGCACTGGGCACCTATGAGCTCAGACCTAATTAAAACATTGAATAAATAAATAAATAATTACTAAACAGAAGAGTTGAAACTGAAAAAAAAAAAAGTCTTGATGTATTTGTCTGAGCACATAAAGGCAAAGGGTAAAAGTTTGTGAAAGCTTTCTGTCAAGTGAATAAGGCATTCATGTTAAAAAAAATTAAATGGAGACACTTGATGTATATAGAGAATAGCATTCTGCCAATATGCTGTGGGGAGAGTACGTATTTTTTAATTTAAAAGTAGAGGAAATTTAGTTGAGGCATTATTAAATGCAGAGGCAAGATCACCATGGGTCCTGTTAACTATGACTCACATTTAGATTTTTGCTTTTCTTGAAGGCTGAGAAGAACCAGTGAAAGACTTTTAAGTGCTAAAGTGACATATTTTGAATTCCAAATGGTCCCTTTGAACAGTAATGGAAGAGTCGATGGGAAGTTATCAAACCTGGAGGCAAAGAGCTCTGAACAGTAATAATAGCATAGATTAATAATGAAAGTTGAATAATCAGTGACAAAGACCAAGTAAAAGAGGGAAGATGAGGTTTAGTTCATTTTGTCATGGGGGATGAGAAAGAGCTGTGATAATTACGGATTTGTGACTGGGGCCTGGGTGGAGGGGTTGTCTTTACTCAGAGGACAAAAACCAGGACTGGAATTTTGGGGTGGAAGGTGGTTTTAGTTTGAAGATAATGATTTACAGGTGAGACCACACATCATTGTGATGTTTATAAAAATCCAAGTGACTGTGAAGTGTAATGCCAGAAGTATGAATTTGGAATTCTAGATACAGACCATGGTGGAATTATATATATATATATATATATATATATATATATATATATATATATATATATATATATTATGAGCTGGGGTAAAATCTTCTGGGTTATTTTGTAAACTGAGAAGAGTTTCAAAAAATAGTTAAAAAACCAGAATGTGTCAGAATGTAGTTTAAAAATAACAACTTTTTAGGGTGGTTAGAAGACAAATCCATAAAAAATATTACAATCATTTGAGTATGGTTATGACATTCAAGAAAGGAGAAAATCTGAAACTAGAGATAAAGAGGACAACTGTGTTGAATGACACGAATGTCAAGAAAAATCAGTTATGAAAATTATTAGTTATATTTGTGTGTATTTTAGAGTTGGTGAAGTATTTTTTTAAAAATTCCTAAATGCAAACCAATAAGTTACGCTATCTAATGTGATAAGCTTGTTCAAAAAGGAAGAAAAGGGAAAAGAGAAAAAAGAAATAAATAAGAGTTTATTACTGAGTAAACAGTTATAATTATGGTTTTTTTATGTCATAATATAAACAAATACACACACACATAAGTTTTCAAAAACATGCTAAATTGCATCTGGTATGTTTTCTTTTTGTGACTTTAAGTTTATGCTTAATTTTATTGTTTCAAAATGTGAATCTGACATAGATCAGCTATTACAAACAAAACTGTCATTAAACCAAGAAGTCACGTGTTCAGTTTCTAATAATAGAGTTAACTAGAGTACATTGAATTTAAGGCATTAACTAAACACACAGAGACACACATGTATATATACACACACTGCATAATAAATTAATTATAATTGTTTTCGTGAAGAAAATATATACTGATATTAGAATTAAAGACTGCCAGGAGTAAAATACTGCTGCCAATAGTAACAAGAATGAATTGTAATAAATTCATTGTTGAAGACTTCTCATGATTAGAATATAAATAAAAATAGATTAGGATATTTTTCAAAAAATAAGCACTAGGGATTAACATTAATAATAAATATTCTGTGTGATAGTTTCTATTTGATGAATACTGGATGATTGACATCTCAAAGATATATGTGCATATCTTTGATATACATTTATAACATCAAAAAAGTATTAAAGTATACTTTTTTATTCTTCCAAGTGTTTAACCAGGCTGGCCAACATATTTTTACTACTTTTCTCATCCTTTTGTTTTTTCCCCTTATACTTTACTAAGCCTTAGGTCAAGCTATTAGGACTCAAGAATGTTGCATTGTAGCTGAAACATTGTCTTATATACATAGCAAACTTAAACTACCACCTTGTTTTTCAAGATAAAACTCTGATTAAAATAAAATTAAAAAGGAAATGAATACTTTGAATTCCTAGACCTTTTGTAGATACTAAAAAGAACAAAACCAAGTTATGAGGAAATATAAGGCAGAAGAGAAAAGAATAAGAATAAAACCTCAAATCTCTGGAAGACAAATATTCTGCTTTAAAATATAAAAAGGAAGAAAAAAATAAGTTGGTTGTAATACCTCCTACTTAGGGTTAAGTTTATTTTTAGGTTGTACATTCTAATCACATAAAGTCTTCAAAGATGAATCCATCACTGCTTATCTTATTTTGTATTGGCAGACGTATTCAACTCCTAGGACTATTTCCTTCTCACATCAATTAAACTAAATCAATTAAGTCATCCTTACCTAACCTAATTAATGTGATAGCACAAGCAGAAAGCAAACCATTGCTTTTGAGTTTAGTTTTGAAAATGTCTTTCATAGTGAATCACATTATTAATGTAAATGGAAGAACATATTTAAAATAACAAAACAAAATAAAATAAAAATCTGATATAACAGATTAAACATGGAATGTATTTTTCTACTTATTAGAAATCTGATAGAATAAAACATTTTCCCTTCTTCACTTACAACATAATCCCTCTGTTTTTAAGTTTAGTAAATCCTTTGCAAATGTTAAGAGTGAACATTTTCTCTGAATAACCCATTCTGAAACATTAGTGTTCAGTACAAATAGATGTGGAGATAGGAATCCCCTACATAGATACTTCTCAGTAATCAGTGATGGTCTTCTTATGTTGGGATGTAGAATTTTATCACGTTTCTGGTGTATTAAGGTCATAACATTTATAGGCCTGAATCACATTAATTTTTTTACCAAAAATATATTATCTGTCATGGGTTTTCAGATATGTATTTATCCATCCATTCTTTGTATCAAGGTATTATTTGGCCTTAAAATTAGAAAGGCCAAAATAACCAAGATACCTACTTACTTTTCCTGCCTCCAGGATGTAAAAATACAGACATCAACACAGCTGCACTTACCACAATCCATGGTTTTGTCTAGTAAAGGATCATGATCCTTGTAGATTCTTTAATGGTAGAGTGTCCTATTTCACTCAATCTGTGGATTCAGGCTTTGACTAGAGTGCGTTTTCCACAATCCTCAGTTGTTTGTATTATAAGAATGCAAACCAGGCTGGGTGTGTTGGCTCACGCCTGTAATCCCAGCATCCAGCACTTACGGAGGCCGAGTCGAGTGGATCATCTGAGGTCAGGAGTTCCAGAACATCCTGGCCAACATGGTGAAACTCCATCTCTACTAAAAATACCAAAAAAAAAAAAAAAAAAAAAATTAGCTGGGCGTGGTGGTGGGTGCCTGTCTTCTCAGCTACTCGGGAGGCAGAGGCAGAAGAATCGCTTGAACCTGGGAGACAGAGGTTGCAGTGAGCCGAGATCACGCCATTGCATTCTAGCCTGGGAGACAAGAGCAAAACTCTGTCTCAAAGTAAATAAATAAGAATGCAAAACAAAGGCTTATTGGATAGCTGGACTAGTGTCTGGGAAAAAGAAAAAGATGGAAGAGCAGTTTCTCCCCTTACCAAATTATGATTCTGGAGGAAAAAAGCAAGTAAGAGAATGAATGGAAAGCATTGACTGGATGCCTACACTGAAATCAGGAAGGCTTTCTGACAAGGACATCTGAGCATGGATTTGTAGAGTCGTTTGGCATGTGCCAAGCAAGGGATGGAGTGAAAGGGCATTGTGAGGGTTGGTGGAAACATGTGCAAAGCAGAGAAATTTAAGCAAAGATGGCTTGAGAAATCCCAAGTACAACTCAAATATTTCCTCTCCTATAATCCTTATCTAAATCCTCATAAATCTAAAATTAAAGTTTTTATTGTACTACCCATACTTCTTCTCACACTTTCCCATATTAGATAATGGACAGATCATCACCTTTCAAGCAAAAAAAAATAAAAATGAGGGCGGGGCACAATGCCTCAGGCCTGTAATCTCAGAACTTTGGGAGGCTGAGACAGGCGCATCATCAGGTCAAAAGATTGAGACCATTCTGGCCAAAATAGTGAAACCCTGTCTCTACTGAAAATACAAAAATTAGCCAGGCGTGGTGGTGTGTGCCTGTAGTCCCAGCTACTCGGTAGGCTGAGGCAGGAGAATCGCTTGAACCCTGGTGGCATAGGTTGCAGTGAGCCAAAATCATGCCACTGCACTCTAGCCTGACAACAGAGCAAGACTCCATCTCAAAAAAAAAAAAAAAGAGGAGTCAGTTTTAATTTTTCCTTTTCTCTCATCCTTCAGGATCAATGCATCACCAAGTCCATATGTTTCTGCCTCCAAAATATGTCTAGTGTCTGTCTTCATCTTTCTGTTCTCCCAGCTATCCATCTAAGCCAGGCCATATTAATTATTTAATGTAATAACTGCTATAACCTGTCTGGCCTCCATGCTTCTACCTTTACAAATTATATTCTACATGGTGGCAAGCGTAATTTCCTAAAAACATATATTTGATAAGGCCATTCTCTGTGTAAAACACTTAACCATATATTACAGCACAGATAAAATATAAAGTCTTTATATTAATATACAGCCACTTAACTTCAAACGATCCATGCCACTCCCTATTTTATTATTTTTCAGCTGTATTATATTTGGCTTTTATTTTCTCCAATAGCCCACCACTTCTTAGAATTTTGCATTGTCACTCCACCCTGAGTCACAGCACAGTACTTACATTGGTGATGATGTCGTCCTTCTTTGACATATTGTTAAAAGTTTCTTCTACAGATCCACATAACTATTCTACATATACATATGTATCTAACATTAAATGCAACAAACGTGAGGGCTAGTCAAAGTCAGCCTGGATTAACACTATATCCCCAGTATCTGCCATCATACTGCCAATTTAACATGTATTTGTTTAATGAATGAAAATAAAACGTTCCAAAATCATTATTCCATGTTCATTTTTCCCTTAAAAACTATATGGTAGAGCTGGTAAACCACTGGTTGGCTAGTTTTGCTATAGGGAACTCACAATTTTCATTAAGAATCATTGTAGTGCGACCGGGTTGCGGGATGGGATGGGGCTCAGCCTTCCCCCCATTTGATGTGCCCGAGGTTCTCGGCCTCTCTTTGCCCCAGGAATGGGGAAGGGGCCCTGGCGGCACAGTGAGCTTACCCTTCAAGTAAATGTCGGACCCAAAGAGTTTAGCAGAAAGCGATTTATTAGGCAGAAAGAAAGAGAGAAAGAAAGCGAGAGAGCTCCCACGCCGCCGTGGGAGGGGACTCGAAGGGGTATCTGCGCAGGTAGGGAGGGAAAGACAGCTCCCACGTTGTTGCGGGAGTGGCTCCCAGAGAGGGAAATCCCCGCAGGTAGGGTGCAGGGGAGTTTTGACTTTGAAGTTATTCCCGCCCCATTCACGTTCTTGTCCAATGAGAGGGGGCATTTCAAACTTCCTCTGGAGTGATTGATCCTCAACTCTGAGGCTGAATTGGCTGTCCAGCCCGGAACAGAGGTCCTTCCTCCCAGAGCTTTTCACCGGCTTTTTTAAAGAAAGGAGCACACCTGAAATTTTACCTAGCCTGTGCGCACGCAAGTTAGAGGAAGAACTCTAGCATCCCGGATGGGGAAGTGGATGGAGGCTTGGCCCTGGGAAGTTCCTGCCTTTGAAACCACGCCCCTTGTGGACCCAGGAAGACAGGTTTTCCTTTTAACACAGTCCCTCCATAGCAGCCCAGGAAGGGCTTTCTGTTTCTGTAGCAGGGAGATACCCGTTACCTCACTTGATATTAAGGCTGACATCAGGTAGATAAGGACCCGAAATTAACTAGTGGAAGAAGAGACACCTGATGAAAGAGACTGATTTTAGGGATGGAAGTATGTATTCAGGTAACTTTATGGCTAATTATTTTTGGTTGCATGCCATAATAGCTAGGAAAAGGTTTTTTTGCTCTTATTTTTCCTGTCAGCTTCTCTACAATACACACTGAAACTTGCTCTATTAGTAGCAAGGAAGTGTTCTGATATGGGTGAAAAGGTAATGCAAATAGTTACAGCGTGCATATCCTATATAAGTCTAATGATTTGATATTATTAAAGAGTAATGACTAAGGTAAAGAACAATCTGATTTAGAAGAAGAGACACCAACATAAAATATTTAGGGCTAGAGTTTAGCTAGTAAGAGAACTGTATATTGAACAACCATGTCCATCATGTATACCTATATATATATATTACCTCAAACTCTCTGTAAGTCTTCATGGTCATAGTCAAAAATCATTTTTTTTATTTACATTTTTCCCTTATAACACAGGTTTGAATATTTTTATGGATATAATAAACACCCCTAGAAGCTAGAAAATGTTAAGAAACTCTTTGATATTCAGAAAAGCACTCAATTTGGAACATTCTTAGGTATAGAACGTTTTGTTAAAAATAATGATTTGAAAAGACACTAGTTTGAAAATATTCCAACTTGAAGAATTTGATTTTTTCCTAATGGATAACACAATCATCGTGTGTGAGAACACATCTTTCACACAAATGTGACTCACTCTATGCAACCGAGACAATGCTGCTATGTTGCTAAATATTTTACCATGGAAATATCTTATTATACGTTGATCTAAAAAGATTTTCTGAGAAAGTTTCTTTGTTTTCTGACATGTATTGTTTTTGTTTTTGTTGACAGGGTTGCTGAGTGTCAATGACTCGTGAAGGAAGGTAGGAAATTAAAATATAGAAAATGGCAAGGTATTGGAGGGTATAGTAACAGAAAAAAAAATGATGGAAAATCTTGGAAAGGGCAGAAAGAAAATCATGAACTGTGAGAGGAAAAGAAATTATGCTTTCAGAATGAATATGTTGTAGTTAGCCATTCATGCCAGGGGCTGCCTTAGATGATGTCTCAAATTTGTGTCATTTCTATGCTCTGGTTGCAGAGAATGTTGCTATGTAGACTTACTCACAGCTTTAGTAGGACACATTGATTTGTAGTTATTGCAATTTGTATTCAAAGCAGGTTTTCAATGCAACTCCCATAACAGCAATAAAGGTTGCTAGGTCAGAATGTTTCATCTTAATGAATAATTTATATAACACTAAGTCACATGTTAAACTGTAAGAAGTACTACTGTTGGTGAACACTTTAGAATGTGAATCTAGTTTTACACTTCTACTTGCTTCAATTGAAGAGAAAAAAATATGAATTTGGTTCATTTTCAAATCAGAAATCTCTTGAAAAGATAAAATGACTCCCATGACAAGTGCAGAGGATTCCATTTTACAGTTTCACATCTAAAAGAAACAAAATCCTAAATGAAAAACAAAAATTTAAAAGTTACATTAAATCTAAAAATTACATAAAATATCTGGAGAGAGCAGAGGCCTATTTTAAACTAGCCCAGACTAATAAAATGTAATTTTAGGATAAATTAGATTTTCTGAATTTCCTTTGGTCTCAAACCAGGATATTGCCATCTACTCAAACAAAACTGTCGAACAGCCAAGGGTCTTGCTATTAGTAAGCTTTTCAGCAGAAAAGGAAGCTCTCTGTTTATCATTGTCCACTTCCCTATTAGAGTAAAGCACTATATTTTCTTCTTCCATCCCTTATTCAAGTATTTCAGTCATCTCAAGGTTTTATAGAAATAAACTGCAATCACATCTGTCAGCAATATTAGGAATATCTGGTCTATACAGTTAACTTCCACTGCTGGCACAGTAAGTGCACAATAAATACCAAATGCATGTATATATTTAAACATATACACAATAAATATAGCATTTCTCCCAATGCAGAGGTGATTAGAAAAATAATAACAACAGCTAACATATGCGGAGTGCTTATTAGTAACTTTAATGGTGAAATTATTTTATTCCCATAACCCAATGTGATGTACAACTGAAAAGCATGTAAGACAACATGACAAATTAAAACACCATGATTTACTAACATGCTTCAGGCTATGCTGCTTGTAAATATCAGAGCAGGAATATCACCAGTATGTCTAAGCAAGGGCACATGGGTCTAACCATTTCCCTGTGTGTTGTCAATCCTAAAAAGAAATGGAAGAAGCAAAGAAAAATGACTCCAAAGTACCCTTTATTGCTCTTGACTGTTGACAGATTGAAAGGACCAAGGCCTGCTATTAGATTCTCATCTGAATAGATGTTATTAGTTTTTATGGATCCCTGGTATTCTTATGGCATTTGCTTGTTTTCATTGAAGATTTGGTAAACTGTTAACCTCCCATCATATCTTATGGTATATTAAACCGTTTTTATTAAGGAGATAATTAGAGATATAAAATAAAAGAATATGTATGCCTCATTTTAAAGCAACTCTACACTGTGCTTTTATTATAACATTATATTTGATTTTATAAACAAGCAGTTTTAGATTTCTTTGTTGAATTTTTCTTATTTGGCTCCACTGTAGCTGTATTTTGTAATCTAAATAGGATGACTATGTGGCATTGATAATTTAGTATGACTAAATTATTTCAAACAAATATGTAGGCAGTGAACAATTGTAATAATTTGTGTTTACCATTGGTGGGTAGTAATACCAAGGCTCTAACATAGTAAATATATATAATGATATATGCATGGTTCTAGGGACCTTATGTGAGGGAAGTGAAGATGTAGGCTTTGAGAATAAATAAATCGGTAATTGGAAACAGATTTGATTAGTCACTATCTGTTTGACTTTGCACAAATCATGTAATCCTTCTAAGCCCCAGTTTTCTAAACTGTAAAATTGGTGATCATATTGGTGCCCAATGAGGGTTGTGACATGATGAAATCAAAGAATGCATGTCAAGATTTCCATATTGTCCCTGTCCCAGAAAACTCAAAAGATGTTAGACGTGATTACAAAGTCAGTGGATGTCCTTGATGTCAATGTCTAATGAAATGAAAATACATATATTTTTTAAAAGTCCATTGAAGAATGATTGGAAAATGGTTTCTATCTTTTACTGTTTCATAATTTATCATCTTTTGTTGTTTTATTTTGTTTCATTTTTGTTTTGTCAATGCTGTTTTGTTGAATACAGAGCATTTTTATAAGCTGGGAAGCCATTTTTCCATATTTAAATTTATTTTCTATCTGGCTTTTATACTCCAAACTCTAAAGTTCAGGTGAATACTCACCAAAATTGAATACTTGAAGAATGTTTTAAAATGATACAGAGCAAAATTGTCAATTCTTACAAGATCTGTATTGTATAATCCAAAACTAGATGAAAAAAATATGGAGTAGAATTATTTCATTAGTTATACATAATTCTAAGAGAATCACTGCCCTTCAAGATAATCACACAAACACCGTATTGTTGGCATTTTTTTTAAATGTATAGGACATTTTGCTATCAGCTTCAACAATATTAGTGTATAAAATGTGTATGGATCCCTTGTATAATTATGGTCCATATTTTCTATACTCATATTGAAATATTAGCAGAGCTACAGTCTCAGGACATGTTAGCCTTATAGTCAATTATATGACAAGCCAAATTTCTTATTTGTATAGACAGGAGCAGGTTGGAGTGACCTTGATTGTCAATAAGAATGTTAAAATATAATTGTAGGAAGCTCCTTTTCAGAGTCACATATTCATTGCCGTTGTTCAAGATGACAAAACAATGCTGTAGGTCAAAGTAGAGCCCAAACGGTGTCAGGATAAATAATATCCAAATAGATTTGGGAAAGTCATATGGCTAGGGGCTTGAAGAAGTGTAAACTATAGGAAACAGCTGCAGGTATTGTTTTGTTTTTATTTTAAGTCTGTCAGTTTTCCAGCAGCAGGCTACATGAACAAGAATGGCCCACACTTGTTTTCATGTGATCACAGGCTGTTCTTCTGGGAGATGCCAGGAGAGATGAAACTCGGGTTACCATGATTTTATTGATGTGTTTGATTCTATGTAAAGGAAAGAAAAGGACAGTGGAGGGAGGATTATTCGGATTCTCCTACTTACAAAGAGAAGAATGGATTTTATAAAGAATTTTAATGACATTGTAGGATTCTAATCTTTAATTTGCATAAACCTGATAACCTGCTGATGATTGCAATTAATTCTTGTTGAGTTTTAGCCTAATTTAATAAATGAAAAATTTATCAAAGAACACATGGTTGGAAGAAACAAAGTCTTCACCAATCTAGTATACTAAGAGTAACGTTGTTATGCTTATGTTTTAGTTCAAAAACTACAAACTTAATTTTTAAATCAAGTAGAAATCCAGATCAACACACACACACACACACACACACACACACACACACACAGTTGAACTATTTAGAATGCTTTAGTAAAATAGAAATTTCTTTATAGGCAGAATGTACTTTCACATAAAAAATAGGCTCTGCACATATTGTTTTATGATAAATGTGTAGGGGATTTGTGGACAGAATTCTGAAATGTTATATTGGTTAAATGAGACTGTAGCATTATGTTCCTAATCCCTGGATCCCCATAAACTTGAAATGGTGTTATTTTGTATCAAAACAAGAGAGAAATTATACAAGCAAATGGTTTGCTTTGTGGTTACAAAGCTTAAAGTGATGAAATTGCTAAGAGGAAATGCACAAAAATAGTGCACAGGGAGTCCAAGAATTATATGTTTTACCTGCATTGTGGTTTGAGTGACTAGCCTATGAAATATGTAAGGTTGCACTGCTTTATATAGTTCTCTATAAACACTTTACCTTTCCCAACATCCATAAAATTTTTGGCAAGGAACAGTTCTTATTCTTGCTTTATAGTCTACTCTGTGTAAAGAGTGGTTCCTCTAAATAATTTTATGTTTATATTTGATGGTGAACAACCAGTAGTATAGTAAACAAGTGTTCATTTGACGTAGAATTCAAACTGAAGATGCAAAACATTCTTATATAGGCAGAAGCATTTTTATTTGTGAAGTATTTATCTACATTATACAATGATACAAGTATTTCTAAATAAGTGGATTTTCAATATTATTAGGATTCGGCATTAAATAATAACTACATTTCTTTCACTTTGTATTGGATGAATGTATATAGTACATTTTCATCTGTTTTCTTTCTAAAATAGTGCTAATCACATCTGATATAATTGAATAAAAATTTTAACTATCGAAATGAGTAGTTTCAAATGCAGCAAGAAATTGGAAAACAAATGTATTATAGCTCCTTTTATATTTTATGTGTTTGAAATTTTTTATATCACTTAGAAGAAAATTATTTGGCTTCAGGCTTACTCAGTAAGTTCAGGAGTATCCTAGAGAAAAAGAAAAAAAATTACCAAAGCACTATTAAAATGTCCAGCATAGCCACTTATTTAAAACAACCCAACGGCTTAGTTTTCTACATGTTATGAAACTTCCTGCTTCAGGAAACACTATAAGTATGTACATAGTTTTCCAATTCAGAGAATTAATTTAAAAACGAATCGTGTTATGCATTTTGTCATATAGAGTTAGTAGGACTGAGTTACCTGAAAAACAATAGACAATCTCACTTTACAGTATTACACTGAATTGCTGATTAATTGATTACTTTTTATTTTATTATTAAATGGTCAATTTAAAATATAGAAAAGGTGTGGAGCAAAGTGGCACAATGAAAGCTTACATTCTTTGTGTTCCTCCCCTCAAAACCCACTGGAATGAGACATTTTAACAACTATCTTTACACGGAAAAGCATTGTCAGCAAGAATAAAGAAATCAGGAGAGCACAGCACCCAATTTTAACTTTATGTCACTGAAAGAGGCATTGAGGAGGGCAGGAGAAATGGTTTGGATCACCGATGCCACCCCTCCACTGTCCCCCAGCAGCTGCCATGCAGTGCAGAAAGAATCTGTGCACACCAGGGAGGGAAAGCACAGTGACTGGGGGACTTCATGTGAAACTCAATGCTACACTGTCACAGTGGAGAATAAAGCCCTGCGGGGCTCAGCCAGTGCCCTTGTAAGAAGGGAGCATTTGGACTAGCCCTAGCCAGAGGGGAACTGCCCAGCCAGCAGTCAATTGAGTTTCTCAGCAAACCTTGCCACCACCACAGGCTGAAGGGCTTTAGGGTCATAGGTAAACTCAAAAGGCAGGCTAGGAAACAAGAACTGCAATTCCTAGGCAACTCCTAGTGCTACACTGGGCTTAGAGGCAGTGAACTAGGGTGGCAGAGGACCTAGGGAGACACCAGCTGGCATGACTAAGGGAGTGCTTGCGCCGTGCTTCTCCCACCCCAGGCTGTACAGCTCGCAGCAAAAAAAACTAACTCCTTCCTTCTGCCTAAGGAGAGCAGAACAAAAAGTATAGAGGACTTTGTCTTGCATCTTGGATACCACTTTAGCCATGGTAGGATAGGACACCAGACAGGGTTGGGAGGCCCCCAGTCATGACTCTAGCTCCCAGACCTTTCTAGACACACCCTGCGCCGAAAGGGAACCTGCTGTCTTGAAGGAAACGGCCCAGTTCTGGCAAGATTTATCACCTGCTGACTAACCAGCAGTGACAACCAGCAGTGACACCCAGGTAGTACATTGTGGGCCTTGGTCTCTGATACATGCTAGCTTTAGGGGTGAACAAGCACATTCCAAGCTGTGATGACTATGGTGAAGGGCTCCTCTTTGAGGAAATCAGAGAAAAAGTAAAGGGGACTTCGTCTGGCACCTTAGGTACCAACTTGGCCACATTGGGATAGAGCAACAAGCAGGCTCTTGGGGTCCCTGAGATCAAGCTCTTGGACAGCATTTCTGGACCTACCCTGGGCCAGAGGAAAGCCCAGTTTCCTGAAGGATGAGACCCAGGCCTGACAGAATTCACCAGAAGCTGACAGAAGAGCCCTTGGGCTTTAAGTAAACATTGGCAGTGGCCTGGCAGAAGATCCAATGGAGCAGTGATGGTAGTAGCCACAGGGAGAGGTTCCTCTGCCTTTGGAAAGTGGAGGGAAGAATGGGAAGGAATTTGTGTTGTTATCTGAGTGCCAGCTTGGTCACAGTAAACCATCAGGTAAACTGCTAAGCTTTTTGTCTGCGATATTTCGCTCCCAGACAACATTGCCGAACATGCCTGGGGCTTGGGGGAACTTGCTATCCTAAAGGAAAGGGTCTTGGGAAAGACCCACTTCTGTGCTGGCTTCAGGTCTGATCCAGAGCAGTCATAGTTGTGGTGGCCACAGGAGTTTTTGCATCACCACATCCCCAGTTTGAGGTGGCTCAGGTGAGAGAGAGAGACTCTGTTTTCTGTTTTGGAGAAACCAAGGGGAAAGAACAAGAGTCTGTCTGGTAATGCAGACAATTCTTCCAGATCTCATTCAAGACCATCAAGGTAGTACCTCTACAAGTCTGCAAAAATCACAGTGTTATTGTGCTTGGGGTTTAAGAATCTTCAAATACCTGAAAAGCCTTCCCAGTATGGACAGGCACAAATAAGCCCATGCTGTGCAGGCTACAGTGAATAACTAATTATTCAGTGCTCAGACACCATCAAACATCTACAAGCATTAGCACCATCCAGGAAAGCGTGACCTCTCCAAATGAAGTAAATGAGGTGCCAGGAACAGTACTGGAGAAACTTAGATATATGTCTTTTCAGATAGAGAATTCAAAATAACTGTTTTAAGGAAACTAAAAGAAATTCAAAATAACACAGAGAAGGCATTCAGAATTCTATCATATAAATTTAACACAGTGATCGAAATAATTAAAAAGAATCAAGCAGTAATTCTAGAGCTTAAAAATGTAATTTACATGCTGAATAATACACTAGAGTCCCTTAATAACAGAATGGATCAAATGAAAGAAAGAATTAGTGACCTTGAAGACAGGTTATTTGAAAATACATAATCAATGGAGACAAAAATAAAAAACAATAAAGCATACCTACAAAATTGAAAAAAAAAATAGCTTCAAATGAGCAAATCTAAGTCACTGGACTTAAAGAGGAGGTAGAGAAAGACATGGGGTAGAGTTTATTTAAAGAGATAATATCAGAGAACTTCTAAAACCTAGAGAAAGATATCAACACACCAGTATAAGAAGGTTATAAAACTCCGATAAGATTTAACCCAAATAAGGCTACCTCAAGGCATTTAATAATCTAACTTCAAAAAATCAAAGATAAAATATGAATATAATGGAGCTCCAATATGTCTGGAGGCAGACTTTTCAGTGGAAACCTTACAGTCCAGGAGGAAGTGGCATGACATATTTAAATTGCTGAAGGGAAAATCACCTTTTACCCTAGAATAGTATATTTGACAAAATATCTTTTAAACATGAAGGAGAAATAAAAATCTTCCCAGACAAACAAAAGCTGAAGGATTTAATCAATACAGACCAGTTCAACAAGAAATGTTAAAAGGAATTTTACAATCTAAAATAAAAAATATTAATGAGCAAGAAGAAATAATCTGAAGGTACAAAATTCATTGGTAATAGTAAGTGCATGGATAAACAGAATACTATAACACAGTAATTGTAATGTGCAAATTACTCTTGTCTTAAATAGAAAGACTAAATGGTGAATGAGGGAAAATAATAACTACAACAATTTTTCAAGACATAGATAGTACAGTAATACAGAGAGAGAAACAGTAAAATGTTGAAAAGCAGGGGGACAAAGTTAATGTGTAGAATATTCATGCATTTTCTTTATGAATGCTTGTTTATGCAATTAGGATTAAGTTGTCATCAGTTTAAAATAATGGGTTAGAAGACAGCATTTGAAAGCCTTAGAATAACCACCAAACAAAAAACATAAATCAATGCACAAAAAACGAAAGCCCTAGCTTTATTTCCACAAACCTAAGAAAATAAAAGGTATGTGAACTGGAAAGGAAGAAGTAATATTATCCTTGTTTGCAGATGGTATGATCTGATATATGTTGAAACCTAAAGTCTTTGGCAGAAAAACTATTAGGACTGATATATAAATTTAGTAAAATTGCAGGATACAAGACCAACATACAAAAATCAGTAGCATTTATATATCCCAACAGCAAACCATTTGAAAAAGAAATTTTAAAAATGAATCCTAATTACAATAGCCAAAATTAAAATTAAATACCCAGGAATAAACTTAACCAAACATTCAAAAGATCTCTACAATGAAAAGTATAAACACTAATGAAAAAAACTAAAGAACACCCCCAAAATTGAAGGATATTCTATGTTCATGGATTTGAAGAATCAATATTGTTAAAATGTTCCTACTGCCCAAAGCAATCTACATATTCTATGCAATTCCTATCAAAATATCAGTCACATTTTTCACAGAAATAGAAAAAAATAATTCCAACATTTATATGGAACCATAAAAGGCCCAGAATAGCCAAAGCTATCAAGAGCAAAAAGAACAAAACTGGAGGAAATCCATTATCTGACTTAAAAATATACTACAGAGCTACAATAACCAAATCAGCAACTTCACTACTTGGTACACTTACATGTATATTCTTCTTCAGTTTCTTACCTGCCCCTTTGCTACTCTTGTTTCCTTGGTATTTCTCCACTTGATAACACACCCTGACAGTAGTTACTGCACAACACCAGCATTTGGTTTTTACGAGTTAATATAAACAAAAACTTTAGATTATTAAAGAAATAGTTCTTGTATTAGTACAGCAATTATTTACTGTATACTTCTGCAAGTGTAAAAGATCATTATTCTTTTCTTTCTTCTTTTTAAGTGATAGTCAATGGAATGACTCTGAATTTGAGATCCTCACCCATATCTAAGAAATCAAGATTGCTTGAAGAAATTATCTCAACCTATCTTAGGTTATAGAAAAGAAAAAGGGCTTCTTCAGAGAGTATATATGAGGAAGGCTTAAAACATTTCTAGGAAATGGAAAGGAGAGCAGTGGTGCTCACACTTAGAAAACACCATTTCTTCCCATTAGTATTTTTCAGTCTCATTCAAAAATATCAACCAGCATGTTGAAAAACCCACAAGCAACAGCAAATATCAACTAGCATGTTGAAGAGATATCTGCACTCCTATGCTTATTGCATCACTATTCACAATAGCCAATATAACAATGGATGAATGGATAATGAAAATGTGTTATATATGTATAATGAAATATTTTTCATCCATAAAAAAGAATAAAATTTTGTTATTTGGAACAATGTGGATGAAACTGAAGAACATTATGTTAAGTGAAATAAGCCAGACACAGAAAGACAAACACTGCTTGTTCTTGCTCATATGTGGGAGCTAATTGTGATAGAGAGTGTAATAATGTCCACCAGAAGCTGGGAAGGGTAGTGTGGAGAAAAACATAGGGGTTGATTAATGGGTACCAAAATATGATTAGTTAGGTAGTGTGAATAAGATCCAGTGTTTGATAGCACAGTAGAGTGACTATAGTTAACAATAATTTATTCTATATTTCAAAATAAATGGAGTAGATTTGGAATATTACCAATCAACACAAATAAATGATAAATATTTGATTCAATTACCTGATTTGATCATTACACATTATATCATGCATCAAATTATGACATGTACCCCATTATATGTGGAAGTATTAAGTACCCATAAAAGTTGAAAATCAACATGAAAATCTTTGTAATTCAAAGATACCATGAAGAAAAGAAAAAGACTGGGCAAAAATATTAGCAAATCAAATAACCAATTGATTGTGATAAAAACAATAAATATGTGTATAATACATTTGTAAATACATCTGCACACAGTAGAATGGCTATAATAATACAGACACAGTGTCAAGTGCTAGTAAGAATGTAGAGAAACTGGAATTCTTATATATTACTGGTGAATGTAAATGATAAAGTCACTTTGGAAAACATAAAGTTACTTTGTGACCAGCAATTTGTCTCCTAGAAATCAATCCTAGATAAATGAAAGAAATACACAGAAATGCAAAATGTAAGTTTTATGGGATTTTTATTCACAATAACCAATCTTGTAAAAACTTAAATGTACAACCAACCAAATGGGACACATGCATGCAATGGAACTTATTCAGCAATGAAAAAAAATGAACTATGAGTACATGCTACATCACAGGTGAGCCTCAAAAATACCATGCTAGGTGAACGAATCTAGACTCCAAAGACCACATGTTGTACAATTTTGTTGATATAAAATATATATAAGGTCAAATGTATAGACACAGAAACCCAATTAGCAGTTGCCTAGGATGAGGGGTATAGAACTTGCATACATAGTAACACAAAGTGATTTTGGAGATAAAATAAAGTTTTGGAAGCTGCATTGTGGTAGTGATCACAGGACTCTATGGATTTACTAAAATATTGTTATACACTGACAGTGTTTGATAATTTTTGTCATATGTACAATTATACCTAAATGAAAAAAGATTTAAAAATAAAGCAGGAAAGAAAGAAACCCATTGTGTCTCATATCTGGAACAAAGTGAGCAAGTGGAGAAGGTAATGTATTAATTTAAAATAAATAACAGAATTGATGCTTTTGGGAGAAACATATGTATTGACATGATCAACATGTTACTTCCCTATAAAGTTATCTGTAAAGTCAAATAAAATCAGATCATCAATTTCTTAATTTTTAATGAAAAAATATTTTTTAAAATGTTGGTATAATTGAGGATGCTCAGATAGACTACTGTATCCTGATAGACATAGCTGAACCATGAGAAGATAAAAAAAATGTGAGGATTAGTGGTATGCATTAAAGCAAGAGGAATCACGTCGTTCAAATAGGTAATGACATCATGCTAGGACAGTTTTATGAATTTATCTCACAATGACAACAATTCTAGAAATGTGATTAGCGTACTTCAAATTGTTTAGCTTCAATTTAGTATATCATTACCACAACGATGTCTAACTACTTGAAATCTATTGTCTAAATTAGCGTTATGCAATGGAAGTTTCTGTGACAACAGAAATGTTCTCTGTTCTGTCTAGTTTTGTTTTTTTTTTTTTTAGAAAGAAGGAGAAAGAGAGAGGGGAAGTTGTTTTTTTTTAAGAGAAAGAAAGAAGTAGAATAAAAGAGAAAAAAGAAAAAGAAGGAGGGAGAGAGAATGAGAATCTTGCTCTGTTGCTCAGGATTTCATTTAAATCTGTGAAATGCTTATACAATTACTAAAAAGTGATTTATTTCCTATTATGTGATCACTTTTAGAATAGGTATGATATAATATTGAAAAAAATATATGTTTTGTGGATATAGGGTGGTAGGTTCTGTAAATATTTATTAAATTTGCTTGTTCTAGGTCTGAGTTCAAATCTGTTTTTTTTTTTTTTCCTTTCCATTAGGTTGGTAGATCTACCTCCATCCCTTTATGTTAAGTCTTTGTGTATCCTTGCCTATAAGAAAGGTCTGAATACAGCGTACCAATGGGTTTTAACTTTTTATTCAGTTTGTCTAAGTGTACGTTTTGATTGGGGCATTTAATCCCTTTAAGTTTAGGCTTA
>PVKP010006045.1:0-85472 GCA_004027715.1 Plecturocebus donacophilus | reverse complement strand
GTGGGGAGATAGCATGGGGAGAAATGCCAGATATAGGTGAAGGGGAGGAAGGCAACAAATCACACTGCCACGTGTGTACCTATGCAACAATATTGCATGTTCTTCACATGTACCCCAAAACCTAAAATGCAATAAAAAATAAAATTAAAAAAAAAAGAAAAAAAAACAAAAAGAAAAAGATGACTAACAGTTCTTCCAGTTTCAATGTCTGGGTTTCTTGTGGGTGGCTTTCAGGAGCCTGTAATTCCAATGGAATTATAAAAGACTTGGGACAAAATGCCTTCTTTCTGTAAAGTTCTATGATTCTAGTGGCCTTAGTGAGAAACTTTTGCTCCTATAGAGTCTAAGCAACATAAGATCTGCAAATATGCTTCCGCTTTTCTTACAGCATATATATTACTTGCTTTTTCAAAACAAATCTTTGTTTTAACAAGTACGCAATGGAACTAGTTAAATTCAGAAGTTTACTCTGCGTTCTTTGTTTTTACTGATCTTCATTCTATGTATATAAATACAATGTTACCAATCTAAGTAAATTTGAAAGTCTTGGAAAGCATCAGTTAAGTAGACTGACTTAATTGAAATATACCTCTATGGAATGATTATTTTAAAAAAGATAAAACTGTTTGTACTTTAAGTCACGTGTATTTTTGTCGAACAGGACAGTGACCACTCAATTTAAGTAGTCTTTTATTTTTAAAACAAATGTTTACCAACACCTTTTGATAATTTTAAAACAGAAGCAAATATTTTTCTTTTAAAATTCTCAATAGAATGGATTTAATTAGAACTTTGGGTACTATTTCATAATAACTGAATATTATTAAGAATAGTAAATCAAGACAGTACTGTTTTGTTTGTACATTTATGTTTATGTTCACTGTGGTGTAAACAAGGGTTCTCAAACAGTGAGTTTAGGGGTGACAAGCACTTAGCGTTTCCTGTTTTATGATTCTCATAGATCCTGAAATGCAAGAATCTTCTGTGATTGTGTGTGAACTTAAGTGGTTCCTAAAAGAGCAGTGTGCTATATGCTTAAGACTGTTAAATTTAGGAATAGGATATAGTCATTGATTAAAATGAGGTAATTTTTATATCTCTAAGAAATGGCTTTGTTGAAAATAGAGTTGATATACCTAAGATTTGTGTTTTGGATGAAATAGAAGATGCTTAGTAGTTCTTAATGCTGTTTTTCACCTCCATTTTTAAAAAAAGGAAAATAACCACATTAAATGGTTTTTATTTAACTCAAAGTTATTAACAGTGATTTGTCATATTAATAGGTTGTAACCAAGTTCTTCAGTAATAGATTGTACCAGGTTCTTCAGTATAATATGTGTTCATATATAGATTATTTAACTGCATATAGTAAAAGCATTGTATTTATGTACTTTTTTTGTTTTGAATTTTTATAATAGCAACTGTTACAGATCAAACTTCAAATTTGTTTGGGTGTTGGATAGGCAAGGACTCAGAAAGTAAGATATTAAAAAACCTACATTAGATTAGATTTGTTAATTGTCTGTTAACATTTTTTGATTATATTTCAGAGCTAATTAAATTTCAGCTCTGTTTGAGTTGTGAGTATGACATTTATAGTGGTGAATATAGGCCTCAGTTTCTTCACCCTAATAAATAAGTGGGTATAATAAAAAGATTTCCCTCAGATTTGTGAAAATTTAAAAGAAAAGGTATATGTGACAGGACTTTAAAACTGATATAAAACTTATAAAAAGAATAAAGTCAATCATACCTCAATGTATTGTGAGGAAAATAGAGATTTAAGGGGAGTTACTTCACTTGGTACAGGTGAATCTCACTTTATATAGATTCTTGTAAGTTGCATAGAAAATACGTTCTTATAAATAAAACCTATTTTAAAAACATCACAGAAGAATTGACTTTTAAAAAGATAGACCAAATTGTATAATTTTGTAATATATGTTGTTCCTGAGAGGTGATTTATATATTTACATTGGGTTTTCTTTAAAGGAATTCACATTTTAGGTTTTATCTTGTGATTTCTAAAAGAGCAATAATGTGTAAAGAGTGACTCTTGAGAGGCAAGTCTTCCAGGATCTTCTTCCCCAGAAAGAAATTTTGAATCTCCTTTGTAAAATTGGCCAGGTTTATTTTTAAAGCCCTCTCTTCCCTTCTCGGTTTGTCTCTACTATATTGTTTCTTTTTTGACTTCTAAAACCCTGATATTCTACTTTGGACTTCATAGTTATAATGAGATATCTCCATCTCAAAGGAGAAATTAATGAATACCGACATCCTCTTGGAGAATGCTTGTATTTCCAACGAGGAGCTTGTTGAAACAAATCAATTCCTGTCTGGGCCTGCTCCTTACGGGCAGCTGGGCTGTCCCTGGGATCCTTGGATTTTTCTGAATTCTGGTGCCAGAAGAGCAGGGTTTAGCCTCTTGATGCTCTGCTTGAGAACTCTTGCTATTGACTACCTTTAAACTTAGTACATATTATACACACATTGATATTAGAGGCATAAATAGATCGTAACAACATCTAGCTGAGATAGGAAACAGGATTTTGTCAAGGAACACATATTTTAATACATTGAAACCTGAGTAATACATTACTGCCAAAGGGCTGCTTTCTTATAGAATTGTCCGGTAGTTATTCAAAGCCAGTTTTACTTCCTATGTTTATAGTTATTTAGGTGGATAGCAAGTGTGTCTGTTACTTTTTTTAAAAATTGCCATTACACGCTTACATAATCATTTTGTAATGTTGTTTTACTCCAGAAGGTACAAACTTCATTTATGCCAGAAAAAGATAATTCAGAAGAGAAATTATCAATGATCCTTATGTGCTGTACCCAGAAATTTAGTGCTGTCGAAGGGCAGAACTTGGCTACTAGTAATAAAAATACTGGATCTAACATAAGCCATACCAATATTATTTGAAAGCTGCGAACTTTGTGTTACAGATTACTCTTAAAAGTACAGTGTTTTAATATTTACATTTGCTATGCTCATAGGAAAGCTAGATTTACCTTTGTTGCTCTTGTATCATTTTGTACAAAAGCAGGTTTCTTTTTTTCCTGCTAAATTGGAAGTTAAAATTTGTCGAGGGGATAAGCTTGCTATGAGTTTATTTCAAGTTTAAAGCTTAGTAATTTTATGTTACTTGGATTCCATGTCCGATGAATGTTAGTAGTTACAGTCCCTTCCTTGCTCCAGGCTTGCTTTCTTGGCAAAAGGGTAGTCAAGAAGTTTAAATTTGGTAACTTATTTACTTATATTTTGTATTATTAAAATACTAATTCCTTATATTCTTGTACATCAGTTAAAAAAATATCAGCCAAAGACTACATCTCAGCCAGGCTTACTCAGTATTTTCTTTCCATGAGAGCATGTTGATTGATCAGATTCAGTGTGTATAACAATGCAGTAATTCCTTAACATGTTGAAATGATTGGATTGAGTTGCAGCTTAATTATTCAGCTTTTATTAATATGGTAACTAATTACTAAAGTCTAGAGCTGAACAAATTCCAGTACATGTGATGGATTTAGACAGACAGTTGAGCAGGCTAATCCTACTGTATCACCTTTTACTTCATTATTTTTCCGGAGGGAGGGATGGATGGTTTGAATTATCTTTATTTCTCTTTGTGAAAGGCTGAGTTATGTTGGTGTATTTTACATGTTTAAAATACAGAAGATGCTCTTGAGTACTAAGATTGTCATAAACTAAAATTTTTAACTTTGACACCTGTAAATTTTCTTCAGTTTTTCTTTTTAAAGTTTTTAGATCATTGACTCTGTTCTTACGGAAATGTTGCAAAATGTGAATGGAATATACAGCTAAGTCTTTAAGCAAAAGGAACAAAGTCTACTTAATGATTTGAATGGAATAATGAGCATTATAATTGGTTATGGCAGACAACTATGAATTTCTTTCCTCAGGTATCTAACAGATTTTCAGTAATTTTATATGGCCTTAATCATTTTAGTAAAATTTCCCAACTGTCACTTTGGGTTAGTTCTATGACAATTGACCTTAAAAAAAAGTTTAAACCAACTGGCAAATACAAAAATCCTTACAGTTAAGTACTTTCATATTTAATATAGAGGATCTGTCTATATTTATGGCAACAGAAGGCAATGTAAACCCACAGGGAAGCTTTATTGACTCTAATATCGTATTAGAACAAGCTACCCATCTCACCTCCCACCTGCTGTCCCCTAGTAAGCCTCTTTTACTGGCAGGAAGAGAGTATTTGTGACTTTTTGTTTTCCTGGTCAGTCTCTTCATAGCCATAGATTAACCTTTCCAATATATTGCAAAGATAGCAGGCATACTTACTAGTATTTATCATAGCATACTGTTAATTCACGGGGTTTGGTAATCACAACTTCATTTTGTAATCACACTTGAATTGGTAGTATACATAAGACCTGATTTGGAAGTCAGTCATGGAGTTTGGGTTAACTTCACCTAGAGCTCTTGCATTGCCATTCTGGGCAGAGTGGGCAAACATTGGCATGCTCTGAGTAGTTGATAGGATCAGGACCCTGCTCACAAGATATACACGGGTCACATTAAGTAGATTTGCACTGCAGCCTGAATATGGAGTTTTAAGACTGCAGTAATCAGTGTTGGAAGACAATTGGTTTTTCTTGTTATAAATTGCTAATTAGTATTGAAAATTTAACCTGTTTTGTTGAACAGCCTCTCTTATTTTCTGTAAGAAAGTGGTTTGGACAGTAATCTATTATCTCTATACCCCTCTTCCCTCTAGTTAAAATAAAATCTAGAAACCTCTGGGGACTCCCCCTGTTGAGTTCTGCTTGGAAGGAGCTTTAAAACAGTGCCTCCAAACTGATGTAAATATTGACTGGGTCGGGGCTGAGCCCTGCTCAAAGCCTCCTATTGTTCCTCCTTCGTCAGCACTCCAGAGCGGGCTCAAGCATGCATATGTTAGGAAGAGAAGAAAGACTGTGGAGGGAAATTAACGGGGCCCACAGCTGAACTCATAAATGCACCATATAGAGGAAAGGGAAGCCGACTACAAAGCCAGCTGGAGCTGACTCTGGGTTACGGAGAATTTAGGAGACTGAAGTGCAGAAACGCTGGCCGGCCTGTCTGCTTCAGAGATGTTTAAGGTACACAAAACTGCTTGTCTTGGTGGGTCCAGCCCATCTCTGAATGAAAACTTTGTGCCAGTGACACTGTCTTCTCAAGATGTGAATTGCATTTTGGTGAACTTGGAAGAAAGAAAAGGGGTAAACCCTCAGATTCCAGAATGATGCTTCTCCTTCCCTGGTACCTGTTCTGATGCCTCTGTCAGCTTTCCCTCCTTCAGCTGTCATGTCGGATTACACACTCTCTTGGGTCTCCTAAGTGCTTTGGCATCCCTGGGGTATCAGATGGGTTAGGGAGAACCATATGCCATCTGAAATGAAAGTTCTGAAGAGGAGATGTTCTTATTATATGAACAATTTAAACTTTTTTTTTTTTAGAAAAAGAAAATTAAATCATTTAAATATGGAACAGATTCCCTTGTTTAAAGTGGAGTACTTTCAGAAAAAGCTGCCTGTATTTTTACCATTCAGTTTAAGAACCCAAACAAACAGCTGGCTAACTTATGTTTTAGTGAAAACCATCCGTACATTTACTAACTAGAAAAGTAAACATCCTTAAGAAGAAATTCTTGTGTGTCTTGACTACAAAATAATTGTTAATAAATACACACTAAAACCCATAGCGTATTTGGATTGTTAATACATTTCTATGGATACTGTAAGCATGCTTTTAAATTTGTAGTCCTCTGTGATGTTTGATGTGAACATATCAGTGCTAAAGGCCACATGCAGGGAAATACCAGGACAATTAGAAAATTCTTTGATTGCCAAGGCAATCATCAAACTGTTCTGCTTCACTCAGGCCACTAATCTATTAGAACAATAGTGTCACAATAAAGCATGAAATGCTATGGATAGAGAGAGAGAAAGCACATCTGTTCAAGGGTATCAGCAACTACTTTCTGGAGAGGAATAATTTAGTCTAGACCTTGAACAATGGATATGATTTTAAAAGAAATGGGGAAAGTAACTGAAGAATATTCCAGGGATCCTTAGCAACAGGAGCAAAGGCCTGCTGACTGTAACCTTGTAGATGGATTTGGGGAATAAATAGAAAGTAGTTTATTCAGGGTGTAGGGGATCTAGTGAGAGTACCTGTAGCATGGGCTGAAGTTGGCCAAATTGTGAAGTGTCAGTTTAAGGCTGTGGTTTTGATTTTTGACTTTTTTTTTTTTAAGACTTTATTTATTTAGAGCAGTTTTAGGTTCACAGCAATATTGAGAGGATGGTACAAAGATATCCCATATACCTCCTACTGCCACACATACATGAGGCTGCATTTTTAGTATAGGAAGGACCATTACAATGTATTATTCTTTATAATATATGGATTAACAGGGTCCTAATATAATTGTTCTGAACTGTTGTATATCTTAGCCACTGTTTAATTGCTTTGTAAATATAACTGAATACTGGTAAATGTTGAAGATCTTCAAATTAGGCTTAATTTATATGTGGTTAAGTGGTGGGATGATAAAAATCAGAGCAATTTTAATATTTTCAGATGAAACTTAGAATGCTCTATTATATCTGAAGTGTTTCTCTGACATATGGATTAAGCAGTTGTTTTCAAACGTTCCTTTTTTTTAGCCAAAGAAATTGTTCATAAAAATAATTAGTAAAGATCTAATGTGTAAAACAGAAAAACAAACCTCAAACCACCAAGCAAACATCAAGTTGTAGTTTGGAGAGACTGGAGGTGAGCTGTGCTCTGTTCCCAGGCTTCTTGAGAGGCCTGTGAGGACCCCCTATGGCTCTTTGAATCATGTTTTCAAAACCTTCCTAGTTAGGACACAGCCTTTGACATTTACTTAAGGGTGAATAGAAACAATGCTATGGAAGAGATTCGTTTTTGCTTTTATAGGCTGCAGAAGTACCTATGTGCCCCTCTAGGAATCGACTTGAATAGCTCCTGTTTATTGAGCACTTACTGTATATGAGCATAGTCCTTTACAGACTAAGCAATCATGATTTTAAAAAATCTTGACAAAAGCTCTTATGAGGGAGGCATTATAGTGATTGTTGTTTTACTGATGAGAAAACTGATTTTTACATACTTTACACTAGCCAAAGGTCACTTGGCCAGTAAATGGCCCTTACTACTCAGCTGGGCTATGTGGAGTGATATACTTTGTCTAACAGAACTCCATGAAATGTTGAAGAGTGACCTTGGGACAGAATTTCCGAGGGTGTGCAGTGGAGGAGAATGATAGGGACTATGTGCTAATATGAAAAGAGCATTAAAAATGCACATTTTTATTCCTCCTTGTTGAGCATTTAATGGACTGAGGTAGCAAGCCATAACTTGGTGTCCACTGCAAATAACTAGTATAACCGGAGGTTAGATGTTTTGTGGACTGCTTCTTTGGAGCTAATTGTGAGGCCATGTGTATATACAACCTGTACATACAACCAGATTGCTAGGGATTCACATGCCCACTGGCTCTTCTTTCCTGCATGCAGGTAAGCTCAACTCCTGAAGACTGGCAAAGGCATAGAGCTATTTTTGAAGACTTTCAGAAGAAATTCTGGATATTCTTGAGTAAAAATTTCAGAATTTAGCAATCCTACAATTCAGGAAAATTTCCTCTATATTTAACCTAAATTCTTCCACTTAAAGTCAATTTTGGCTTATATAGTAACAATATACATTTACTTAAGAATTTTAAATGCAGATTTTACTTTCTGCATTATAAGCACAATTTGAGCAAGAAATAACCATTTTTTAAGCTATAGGGAATAATACATATATGCTTGAATTGACTGCATTTTTTTGTGTCTAGAATCCCTCACCCTCATCTTTTTTTCCCTTCCTTTTGTTTCATTCCTTCACAGGAGTTTTTGCCATAGAGCTTAACAGCCGTAAATTCTTCCTGATTAGTTGCAAAGACAAAAGTCTACTGATAGAAAGTGAGTGGATCGGATTCTCACCTAATCGCCAGAGAGACAACATGTAAGGGGAAGAAAGGGTTTGGCGCCTTATCCATTGTATACCTCTCTGCTTTGCCAGACTAACCCAGGTCTTTTCGTTGAATTGTATGCCTGGAAATGTCAGGCAGTTCATTCCTTAGCACAGCCCTTTGTACCTCTGCAGTGGAAGTTGTTACCGTATCTTCTAATTTAGTTGTTTATATGGATAATATTAGTATATGAGTTATACTGTAATTTATATATGTTATCTGCATTTTTGTATGTGTTCTGTTCCCATTACTAGATTCTAAGATTCTTGAGGTCAGAGATTGTGTCATGCAAAAACATTATACCCAAGGGCTGGCCCATGATGGTTAAGAACTTGAGTTGGGTTGGTTCTGGGTACTTTTCTCTCCTCCTCTACTGACTACTTGCTGTGGTCCTAGACAAGTTACTTAATCTTTCCATGTTTCATCTTCCTCATTTATATATGGAAATACTAATATATTTGTCTGATAGAGTTACTGTGATGATTAGATGATGTATTACTAAACATAAAGCACAGAAGAATGCCTGGTACATAGTATGTGGTCAGTACTAATTTTAGCTATTAATACTTTTAAATGATTTTCTGTATTATTATACACAAATACCATATAATAATAGAGAGCTATGTCAAAGAGAGAGCATAGTCTAACTTTGGAGTCAGGATGATGGGATGAAATAGTGCCTCTTTTCTCCAACCCTCAGTTTTCACTTATGTAAAATAGGAAGGATGTATAATTTGCAAGATTGTGTTAGTGAGAAAGCAAATGCATGTAAAATGCCTGGTATATAATATTTGATCAGTGAAATCTAGGTATTTTCATTTGTATAATTCTGATTCACTAACATGGAGAATTAATCATTTGAGGATTAGCCTATGAGTTATGTTGTCTGCCCATAGTGTGCCTCTCTTCATTTCAGTTTATTGGCTGCCTGTTGCCAGGTGTTTTGATAACTTAACTGAATTCATGTATTGATTTGTGAGAAAATTATTCTTTTTGATTTTGAAAGATGAAAAAAATACCTTTTTAAAAAATACTGAGGCCTGGAGTCATGTTTTTTATTTTCTACTGACTTGATGTTTACCTTAAGCAAGTCATCGATTGCTTTGGGACTCTTGTTTTTCATCTTTACAAGGTGATTGAATTAGTCGATCTCTTAGGCGAGAGCATCTCACTTAGAAGATCTGAGATGTGGCAAGGCCTTGACATGATTTAACTGTTTGACCTTGGGCAAGTCACTTAACCTTGGTCAAGTTGTGTTTCCTCATCTGTGAAATGAGGGGATTGTTATCTTCTGGGAGGTCATTTTCGACTTCATGAATCTATTGGCCTTTAAAACTTCTTTGTTTAAAGCTTACAGTTGACTTCTCCCAACCTCTCAATTTTGTTTTTTTTTTAAGTTAAGAGAAACCAATACATATATATTTACAGTGTGTAAACTTTTAAAGAAAACAGAGGTTTTTTTTTTTTGTTTTTTACTTTTAAACATAACTCTAAGGATTTTATTAAGATGATTTTTAAATGTTTTGTTTTCAGACATGACTTTAAGTATTTATATCTGGAAAAGCACACTGAAGTTATAATTAGTCAGTGATAAAAATAATGTATGTACTTCTCTCATCAGAGTTGATGAGTTGGATCCTGAAATTTGACGCAGAGAGATCGCAACTGCATTGTATCTGTTTAAACTTTTAATTTAGATTTATTCTAAAAATTAAAAATGGGTTTAAAAAATGTAAGTGCTTTAAAAGAAGAAAAAGAAGAGCCTAGAATAAATTATTTTCAATTCACAGATATAAAATATATCACAAGTTGAAACTATTTGGTTTTCATTTGTTTTCACTTTGCCTTTGGAAGGAAATGAGAAGTAGAATAAGAATTTTTAAAAACTGGATAATTGTATAAGTATTGTAGTTCAGCAAACAATCATGCAATATAAGTATTTATCATAGTTATATAAATATGACCCCATTGTCACACCCTTTTATTCCATGTTTTGATAAAGTTCAACTAATTTTACACATATCTTTCATGCAATTATTGAAAATATGTAAATAATGTCATAGTAAACTTTATAATATGAAATGAACTTTTCAATACTTGCTGTAATAATCAGTGAGAACCTAAGTGAATAAGATGCTGATTCTTTAAAGTAAGTTCCAAGATGCCGGTTCTCTTTGGAAGAAAGAATGATTTAGCCTGAAAATCAATAAATTTTTTTTCAGCAAAACTTTTAAGTAAGTTGTTAATTGCATTTGCATCAACATCATGGTGCATATAGAAATAGGTATATAAACAGAAATGCTCAAATATTATCTAATCCCCCTGTTTAATGCCCTTCTTGCATTGGACACCCTTGCATATAGAGCTCATTTATTGGAGGTGCCTGGCCCACTCAGGGTCTGTTTTCTCTGCAGTTTCTAGTCAAATTATTTCTAATCAGTTTCATGGGTAAATTGGACTGGATTCACCCCATTTCCTGTGACAGTGTTAGTTTTCGGTGGACTAATCACAGTCACAGAGCACGACAATGTGTCCTCTTTGAGGTTAGGCTTGTTCTCATCCAAGTAGATTGATTTGTAAGCAGCAGACATTACCGACGGTAGAATGTGTGTTTGCCGGTGTTTCTGCTTTTAGTAATTTGTTGGACATGAACTTAGTGTTTTCAGTTCCTTGCTATCTAATAAAAGCAATTCGACTAAACTTAAGAATCCAAGTTCAACTTTTGTGGAATCGATTTTATCCCTCTCCATTATCTTATAATTCTGTAATCTTAAATTTTTTGATTTTTCAGAATGAGAGGTAAAGTAGGTCTATTTTACTAGTAATTATTTCCAGTTACCAATATAGTTACTTTCATTGAAAGACATTCATAAAATAAGAGCTCATTATAATTGAAATGCCAATTATGGGGCTATGATTTTGAACTATGTTTCTCATTTATAAATACTGAGTTACTGTTAATTTATTATAGACAGTTATACCCATGATGCATTGTGAGATGCTGAAGAAAGTGTATATAGTAGCTACATGTTTACACCAAAAATTTGATTGTCTGGCTCTTAAATTTCCAGAACTGAATAAGATAGAAATATGTTGATATTTTGTTAAGATGCAAAATAAATTACTTAAATACCTACATATACTGCATTTTACATAATCTTATCAACTATATTTCATTTGCTTGTGTTTTATATTGTTGTCAGGGTGATAACATCACAAAGATGCTATTTTTGAAAAAAAATTACATTATAGGGGCTTTATGCATCTCACAACTATCTTTGATATGATAGTTAAAATATGCTTAATAGTTGCCTATAATGTGCTGATAATCATATTCAAAAGTCTAAATTTCAGTGGAATATGTATAATAAAATAGTATTTCTGGAGAAACTTAGAGAACTGATCCCAAATGTCTTGTCTTTATATATATAAGAAAATCCCATACAGTGAAGCTTTTTAAATAAGCTTTAAAAAAATTTTCTTTGAAATCAAGGACATTCTATATTAAGAACCACTTTCAGTGATAGTACCCACTGATAATAAGTAGAAATATCCCCCTCACCATGGAAATATTTTTATCAGAAGCAATTGAATGTTCTCTCAACAGCTGCCCGTTTGAATAAGATAGGCACAAAATGAGTCAATGTGTGTGACCCTTTCTGTCTCAGTGTTTACAAGGAGATCCAGGAACTCAAGTAGATTTGTAAAAGGAAGATCTAGCACCAACATGTTTAATCAGTATTACCCTTTAATATCCCTCAGTAATATTTATCTCACCTCACTGGACATTAATACCAGGTACTTATAATGTACTTGATTTCTTTGTGTTTACAGTAACACAAACATAGTGCCTGGCACACAGTAGGCATGTTGTAGAATTTTAAAAATATGAGCATGATAATGCCTTTAAGCTTATAGTATCTTTAAATTTTTCAAAAATATTTTTTTATATAAGATATACAACATGTACACCATTTTATATATATATATATATATATATATATCATGTTTTGATATACAGAGTGAAATGATTACTATATTTAAGGAAATCGGTATGTCCAATCTACTATTTAGCATACTTTCAGTATATGAAACAATATTACTAACTATAGTCATCATGCTGTACACTCCATCTCTAGACTGCAACTATGTACTCTTTGCCTATACCTTAGATACTAGGTACTAAGCATATAGTGTCAGATTCTACTCACCTATCATTTTATAGAAAAGGAACTATGCTTTAGTTGACCAATTTTTTATTTGCTAATTGAAAGCCACAGCGAACCTATGATTATTCTTCACAGTAGATGTGTAAATAGATCCTTATCAATTGTTTTTCTCAGCTGCATTGGTCTCAGCCTCTTAGGTATTTGAAAAGATAGATTGATGGCAAAACAGGTGATAGCTTCAGGCCACAGGGAATATGTGGTCAAATGAGTTTGGCTCTTTTAATGGTACTGAATCCATATTTATATGGAGAAAACAATAATAGCTAAGTATCTAATTTGATCAAGGCTTAGCATGAGCCTTTACTGTTGTTGTTTTTGTTTTAGAAATCTTTAGAGTTGTATCTTTAAAAATGCCAAATACTTTTAAACATTTGGGGGCTGTTCTGTAAAGAATTCATGACTTTAAGTATATGTAATATCTATAAGATGTGAATGCAAAGAACTACCCTCTGCCCAATCTTTCTGAAGAGAGAGTCAGACAAAAATATTTATTTGATCTGGGATTTTAGGGTAAATTGAATGACTAGATGGACTGTAAAACTTGATTCAGTATAGTGTGGACAAATTGGTTTAAATGGCACTAAAAACACTCTTATACACACCAAGATTTGCTAGATATAAATCTGGCAGAGTTGTTAAAACATGTGAATAGTGAATGCCACTTACAAGGACTTTTAAACAAAATATCATGAAGGGTAGTACACATTTAATTTGGTCAGCTGGGAAAAATACTTTCGATAAACTACAGGTGAACAGTTTAGTGTTATGTAAGTTTAAAGTAAGCTAGGAAATTACTTCAGCTTCTACAGGGCAGATTTACTGATCTTTATGTCCCCTTGTTTGGAGCTTTTCACATAATATATATTTTTTTCTGGATATATTTAACCCACGTCTGAATAGTTGAAGACACTGGTAAGTCATGACATTATATAACTGACTATAAATAACTAATGCATGTGTGGCTTAATACCTAGGTGATGGGTTGATAGGTGTGGCAAACCACTATGGCACATGTTTACCTATGTAACAAACCAGCACACCCTACACATGTATCCCAGAACTCAAAAAATAAAACAGGTGGAGTGCGGTGCCTCGCACCTGTAATCCCAGCACTTTGGGAAGCTGAGGCGGGCGGATCACCTGAGGTCTAGAGTTGGAGACCAGCTTGATGAACATGGAGAAACCCCGTCTCTTCTAAAAATATAAAATTAGCTGGGCCTAGTGGCACTGTAAACCCAGCTACTCTAAAGACACTGAGGCAGGAGAATTGCTTGAACCTGAGAGGCAGAGGTTGCAGTGAGCCGAGATCGCACTACTGCACTCCAGCCTGGGCAACAAGAGTGAAACGTTGTCTCAAAAAATAAAACAAAACACACTGCACTCCAGCCTGGGTGACAGAGCAAGACTCGGTCTCAAAAGGAAAAAAAAAAAAAATAAAATAAAACAAAAAAAACCCACCAAAACCCAAATAATGAAAATTAAAAGTGAACAGTCATTTAAAATTTGTTGAGGAAATTTACTTCTTAAACTCTTGATTGAGCATCTATTATGTGTCAGTTACTAACTAGATAATTAACAAAGGTATTTTTTGATGACAAACAGTTATTCATGAAAAAATAACTGGATTTGTCTGCTTGTTACAGTGAAAAGTACAAGTTTCTATTTACATATGAGATTTCTTTGGATACAATTATTTTTTTCTGTTTAATGAACCTATTTCAACAGACCATGTTTTATTCACTAATTTGAATAAATAATTTTTGAAATGCAGCAAAATGTTCTTGTATTTTTTTTTTCTAAATCATGATTCTTTTTCTCTTCTTTCTTATTTTTAAGAAAGCACTAAAGTTTTTCTGAAGGTTACTAGAAGATAACAAGTAGCAATATAGTGTTTGTCTGATGAATCTGAGCCAAGGTGACTATTTATCTCTAATGGAGGATGACAACGACGGATTTAGGAAGTCATCCCCTGTATTGTCTCCAGCACAAAAACCTTCCGCCTGCATCTTTCAGCTTGTATCACTACTTCTAAAGGATCCATAGACAAACTGCTGAATTTTTATTAATCAGCTTAACTTAATGAGATGAAAAGACCTTTTCAAAAGAATGGAGAAGGGAGAGACATACTGAGAGCTACTCTAATTCTTTTCCATGAAAAAAACATTTTCCTCCCTGGTTTTCTAGGGAAGACATACTCAGTTGTTTCCAGGTAATTCATCCGGCAAGTCTTTCTAATTTTCACACACAGACTTTCTCTAGCCATGTGCTGCCTTTATTATTATTATTATTATTATTATTTTTAAAGAAAGTAGACAGCTATAAAGAAGAAATAATGAGAGTTGAGGGGGGAGATAACTTTGGGAAAGACAGGAAAGCTTAAGCTGATAAAACATGACTCTTTTTTGATGGGGGATCTGTTTGGATAACTTGCCCTTGTCTAAATTCTTCTCTCTTCTGGTCCTTCCTGTCCCCGCTCCCCCATTCACTCCCCCTTGCTTGTCAAGCCTCCTTCATAAATAGTAGCAGCTGGAGATCTTTTAGTGGCATTCAGGGATTACTTCCCTTCGGGGTTTTAATAAGCCCTGATGCTTGAAACACAGTGAAGGCGCTTCTGGAGACAATCACCGTTGAGGCTGGAACCATGGGACCCTTTTGGGGGCCCAGATGGTTGTGTCTGGACAGCATCCCAGGATGTGCTGCAGATGTCAGATCACTGAAGCAGGGTGTCCATGGGTCTGAACCATAGATCAGGAAGCCATCAATAGAGGGATGGGTTTCTGTGCAGTCAATAGAGGGTGCTTCCTATTATTTCTCAACCCACTTGACTCACAACCCACAAATCATCCTGTAAATGGTTGGGTTTGAATCTGTGACCAGCCAGAACTGCCACCACTAAAGTCCATACAGTCCAGTGCTTATCAGAACTCCTATGATGGGACCTTCACTTCTGCACAGTGGGGACAGTAGAAGGCAAGATGTTGATTTCATTTGTTAGATCTACTGAGGTATTATTTAAAGGACTAAGCCACCTGGTGCAGGGGCATTAATGTTAGAAATGTGCTATTGTCTCCTATTTTTTTTTTGAGGACCTCCTGATGGTTTTCTTATATTATTTAGTAATTTGTCTCAATATGTGCCTTTTAAAATTTAGTTCTGAGACTGAATTGGGTAAACTATATAAAGATGATACCACATAGAGTCTTCAAAATCATCTTGATTAGGTTTTTTTCAGGTGAGGAAGATGGACAAAATGACATTTTAGATGTCACACAAAACACAAGTTTGTCTTCTCATCTGTAATTTCCAAGGTGTCTCTTCTTCCCACTCTCTCCCATGGAACTCTTTGTTTAAAGTGGTCCCTAAAAGACTTAACTAGAAAATCTTAGTGCCAAGGAGCTTCTTTTAAAAACCATGACTACTCCCCGTATCCTTTCTTTCTTTCCATTTTGTAAACATTTTACTTTTCTTCTCTTTTCATACCATCTTCTACCATCTTGGCTTCATGTCCTTCAGGAAAGTAAAAACACACATATTTTGGAGAATGTTAAAACACATATTTTAGAGAATGTTATAACTGCCCAATTAAATGGTGATTAAGTGGTGATATTCTCCAGTCTATGTCATATTTTAGAATTCATGTGCATTCCAGGGAAAGAAGCCTTGTTTTGGAAGGTTGAGAATCAGTTCACTCTCAGCATTCCTTGGCTTTTTTTTTTTAGTTGACAAACATTGTATATATCTATGGCCTACAAAATGATATTTTGATATATGTATACATTGTGGAATGGCTAAATCAAGCTGTTTAACATATGCATTACTTTACATATTTTGTGGTGAGAACCCTTGAAATCTGCTCTCTCAGCAATTTTCAAGTATACAGTATATTGTTATTAACTATAGCCACCATAATGCACAATAGATCTCTTGAACTTATTCCTTCTAAGGAAAAGTTTGCATCCTTTGACCAACATCTTTCCAGTTCCTACAATCCCCTTTTATTAAACAAACGTAAAGTGTCTCATTAGGTAGATTTTGGGACACAGGAAATAAGCTTGATTTTGATTCTACTCCATCACTGAATGATGGTGATAGAAGGTGCCTCTTAAAATGCCATCTGTTTGGGCCAGGTCTTCTTTGCTTTGTCTCCACTTAATCCAGCTCATGGCTCTTAGATACTGTCCTTTTTTGACAGTTTTGACTGGGGAAAGTGAGAGTATGGGCAGTTTTAGGCTAGTCATTGGGTTGAGCATGGGCTTGATGTGGAGCTGGAATATAGGAAACAGCTGTTCTTTGTCTGGGTGGACAGTCATTGATTTTTAAATACTTGGGCCTCCTGATGGCATAAAAACCCATTTGTGCCTCTTCAGATTAAGGTTAATTTTTGTGGTAGTGAGTGCAGATGCAATGAACAGATGCTGCACACTTGCTTTGGCTTTTATACATACTCTTTATACTTCAAAATGAAATTTAATTAAAAATTAAGTGCATCATTAGGTCATAAAAAGAAAAAAAATCCTTAAATAGAATGTACTGCATCAAATAAAATCATCGTCCCAGTATACCTTGGGAGGTGATGTATTAATAAACTTCCTAGATAACAGTGAACTGTCCATTATTGACTAGGTTTTTTATTTTTTTTCCCCCTCTACATAATCTGTAGCTTACCATGCTCTTGTGCATACAGTGATTTCCTGAAACCATAGTAACCTTAATCAGACGATTATAAGGATTGGAAATTGATGGTTATTCATTTTCTCCAACACAAGGAAAAGTGGTTTTCAAAATGTGTGTGAGCTTTATTTCTACATACTTTCTTTTTCTTTGAGACAGAGTCTCACTCTGTTGTCCAGGCAGGAGTGGAGTGGTGCAATCTTGGCTCATTGCAACCTTCACCTTCCAGGTTCAAGCAATTCTTGTGTCTTAGCCTCCCAAGTAGCTAGGACTACAGGCACACGCCACCATACCCTGCTAGTTTTTTGTATTTTTAGTAGAGATGGGATTTCACCATGTTGCCCAGGCTGGTCTCAAACTCCTGACTTCAAGCAATCCACCTGTTTTGGCTTTCCAAAGTGCTGGGATTACAGGTGTGAGCCAGTGTGCCCAGCCTATTTCTACATACATTCTGTCTATGTATGTATCTATCTAATCTATCTATCTATCTATCTATCTATCTATCTATCTATCTATCTATCTAATCTGTTATCTATTATTTATCTACCTACCTACCTACCTACCTACCTACCAGGTTGCTAAAATTCAAACTCAGAAATATAAGAGAAGTGACCTGGTATGGCCTGCTTGGGTATGCCCACTGGCTCCCTAGGTCCTCATTTTCTAGGGAAGGAGAGATACCTAGCTTGTTTGGGATGTTTGTGATTGAGCTTGCATGTGGCAGCATTCTTATTTGTCTTAAAAGTATCTGTATAGCGGTTACCTCTGTGGTTAGGAAAGCGTTTGTAGCTTAGCGCTGTAATACTGCAAGACAGTCTGCTCACCTGCAGATAATGTTTCATTAGCCTCTTCCAAATTGACAGGGCTGGCTGCCTCCATGTATTCCTCTGGTGAAGCTGAATGATCGCTCTGTTTGTTTTCTATGTTCTTGTTACCGGTCACTTTGAGTAAGGATCCTCTCCTCAGGCCTTTATTAAAGTAACCAGATAAACAAACTGTACTTCCAAATCAGGAAGACGGAAGACAGGACTTGGTGTCACTAAATCACATTGGTTTTATAATATTACGATTATGAACTTGTTTTCATTATAGAAGTAGCATCACATTAAAATAACATTTATACATAATTCTACAACTCATTTTGGGATTTGAGTGTTTCTCATATGCTTAGCTATTAATTAATTGATTGAGTCTAGCCTTTTCTTCTCGTAACATGATATAATGAGTATTTTTCTCATATTGGTGGAAGCAGGCTGAATAATACTGAAAACGATCCTTGTCAATGGCTGTATGTATTATCATCCAGATTAGCCATCTTGTTTGTGGGCACTTTAATTCAATGGGAAACCACCTTCCCCCAAAGTTTCTGTTACCCAGGGTGTTTGGGTAATGCAGATTAAAGAAATGGCATTACGTCTTAGCCTCTTGGTGCCTTTAATATATTAATAACTGCTGACAGGCCAGGATAGAGAAATCTAGTTATAGGAGGCATATCCCAAACCTCCTGACTACTTTCAAATACTGACTTACTGTTCCTTATTGTTAGACACCTATGTTGCTTTCAGTTTTTCATAAGTGATACATAAATAACTTAAACATTTTCTTTTTGGCTTAGAGCTTTTCTTATACTTTGATATATCTCTAGGGTACAATATTAGGATTATGCGATCAAATTATTAACATTGTATAATTCTTAGTAATATTGTCAGATAATAGTTTCACTGCACTTTTACTAGCACTGGGTATTTTTTTAAGAAATAAGAAATGTGTTTAATACACATTTCTTTGATAATGAAATAGAGGCTATTTATTTAGTATTTGCAAAGACACTTATAATTGGTAATGCTTGCTCTTATTAACCTATGCCATTAGAAAAAAAATTCTACTACCAGCTACTACCCTGCTGAGTTGGGTCCTGTGCTGAGCACTTCATACATTTATAGTCTGTACAATTGCCTTAAGATAAAAAAAGAAAAATTACAAAGCGCTTTCCTTGTACCAGTCTCTTTTCAAGCACTGTGCGTATGTTGAGTCATATAATTTGCTTAATGATCCTATGAGGTAGGTACTATTACTGCCATCTTCATTTTGCAGTTAGGGATACTAAAGCATAGAGAGATTATTAGATGAAAGTTACACCTTTAGTAAGTGACAGAACTGGAATCATGAACCATGGAATTTGGTTCCAGAGTCTGTACTCTTAGCCACTTCACCGAGCTGCTGCTGCTAGTATCATTGTTTAAGCAGGTCTATGTCGTCTTATTGAATTTACAAAATGAATGCTGACATTTTACTGCTGCTCCTCTGACTTTTTCCAAATTAGTAGTATTCTAGAAAATGTAAATGATTACCCCTTATTTAAAATCCCAACTTCTATAGGTTTATTCTTCTGTGTGTGGTGAGGGTATGGGATGGAAAAAAACGGGAGAGTGGTAAATCACCAAAGTAATATGTTGTGTTTTAAGTGAAACATTTTTATAGCTGAAGGCTGAATTCTTACCACCTGGATTGCTTTCTATATGTTTCCACAGTATTCTGTAATGTACCACATGTATCTTTTTCTATTTTATTAAATCCATTTATTTTAATTGACAAGTGCAAATTATATATATTTATGGTGTACAGCATGTTTTGATGTATGTATATGTTATGGAATGGCTAAAGCAAGCTATTTAATGTATGCATTAGTTCACATTGTGTGTGTGTGTGGTGAGAATGCTTAAGATCTATTCTGTTAGCAATTTTCAAGTACATTCATCCCTCGGTATCATTGGAGGATTGTTTCCAGAAACTCAATGGATATCAAAATCCTTGGATGGTCAAGTCCCTTATATAAAATGGAAATGGTGTCGTGTTTGCATATAACATATGCACATCCTCCTGTATAATCTAGATCATCCCTAGGTTGCTTATAATACGTAATACAATGTAGATGCTATGTAAATAGTTGTCATACTATATTTTAAATTTTGTGTTTTTGTATTGTATTATCGAATTTTTAAAAAAAATATTTTTAATCCGTGCCTCTTTGAATTTGGTTGCAGTGGGTCAACTGTATACAGTGTATTGTTATTAGCTATAGCTAGCATGTTGTATAATAGATCTCTTGAACTTACTTCACTTAACTGAAATTTTGTGTTCTTTGACTAAAATCTCTCTACTTTCCTCACCCACCCACCTCAGTCTCTGGAAACCATCATTTTACTCTTTCTCTCTTTCTGTGTTCTACTTTTTTAGCCTCTGCATATAAGGGAGATCATGCAGTATTGTATCTTTTGATAAAATTTCTTCTGTGGATTGGAAAGCAGGAACACTTAGGTTGTCTATGATTAAAGGCAGTTGAAATGCAAAAGTGGCCTAAAAAGGTAAACTGTTTAGCTTGGTTTTCTTTTCTGTATAGGGGCTTTTAAATTTAAACTGATTATATACATATAATCAGTTTATATATATATACACACATACACTATATATATATATATGTATCTTCTATTTTGAAAATTTTCAACTAAAAATAGCTTAATCTATATATTTAAAAAATTAAGTACCATACTTGAAAAGTACACACACACACACACACACACACACACACACACAGTGCCTTGCTATGAATATTTGGTTTTGAACCTTTCTAATAATATGCTTTCTCTCTCTGAAGCCTTATTCATCTCCTGTTAGCATTCTCCCATGAATTGAGAGTTAGGTTTGTGATTTTCTTGACAGATGCTGGAAGCAGACTGGAGTCAAAGGAATTCTGTTGTCATTCTAAATATTACATATTGAAAGGACTTATTTTAACCAAAAGTCATTTTTGGGAGTGGATTAAAGATTGGAGAAGATATGACTGTACTCTTGTGTTTTCTGGACTTTTGATTTCTCTTACAATTCTATTAGGATTTTATTTTTGGTTATGGTTTATCAGAAGAAACTGACCAATAATGAACTCATTTACTGTCATTGGCTTTAAAAAAGAAATTTAAGCTTCCCACATAAAATTTAGGGTTAGAATTCTTGCTTAGTTCAGCATTTAGGTATTTGTTGTGGTCATTACTGGCCTGAATAAAATTAAATAAACAAAAAGCAGGCAAATTTTAGAAAGATTTATAGTAGGATGTTCTTATAAAACAAGAAAGCTTAAATCTGATTGATTTAAAACAGAAATGCTTACTTTGCTCTGAAATACTTGTAAAACACTAAATACTTTTCATGCTCTTTTCTAATGGTTTACAGATTACTGCCCTGTGTCATCACACCACTGCCCTGCCAGAACCTTATCACCTTCACAGCTGGTTATTATGGGACCGTGTTTGCCCATATTTCACTCTTTCCCTTTAGACAGTTTTCATGGGGTTTGACTTTAATAGAAGAAGTGTTGTTATGCAAGATACGTGGCTTATGCCATCCATATTCAAGATCATGGTCGGATCTTTTTGAAGAAAAATTGGATAAGATATTCCAAGTTATGTTAGCTATAATAAATAATATAATGGGATATGTTAACTCTTCTGGAAACACATATCTTAAACAGATAAATTAAATACATCTTCTCTTTCAGATTTTCTGTTTCATTAATAGCTTGAGGGTGTCCAGAAGAAACTTAACATGTTATTTGGTTAAAACTGGTCATGGCTTCCTGAAGTTTCTCACTGTTTTGGATTATTAATCTATAAAGGATATGATACAGCATTTTTCTTGTATTGAATTTGAGCATGCTTTGTGCTTTGGACTCCATGAAATATTAAATTCTGCTTGCAGGCAAGCTGGGCAGGAAAACTTTTGCACGCACGTGCAGCATGTGGGGAGGAGATTGAAGTCATGGCATCTTGAGTCAAGGACTTTTTTTTCTCATTTAACAGTGATGTTTATCTGGAATACATTTTGAGGATAGTCTTAGGAGTCACACATATATATGCAAAACAATTATGTACACACACTTATGTAAAATATGTTTTCATGGTAGTTTTATTACTAGCATTAGTTAAGAACTTTAGATAGCTTTTGTCTGAAACTCTGATTTCAGCATCATTTATAGCATGCAGAATATCTAATGTGGTAGCTTAAGTGACTTATTTAAACAAAAATATTTTAAAGTCATAAAAAGGATAAGAAAGAAGAAAATGATATTTTAAGCATTGATACTTTAATAATATTTTCAACCCCTGTCCCTTAGGTTTAATTGTCCCTGAGAAGTTTCGTTTGCTCACAATCTGAGTGAACTAGCATGGCCTTGCTGAGTGTTGGCTCACTCCTGAGACCATCCATCCTAAGGATGAATGCTTTTACTAACCTGGACTTCACTGTCAGTGTGTCTGCACAAAGCTGAACTGATACATCTCCATTTCTTAATGAGGAGTTTGGTCTTAAATGTAGTGAACCCTCTCACTGTGAGGCTGTCTGTTACCTAAGGCTCAAAATCTATCATAATTACCATTTCTCTTAAACACCCATCATTAAGGAGTGCACAAAATGCTTGCCTTAAAAGGATAGTTTCATGGAGATTGCTTCTTGGGTATGTGTCAGCACAAAATGAAATCCCTGGGGTTAAGAAAAAAGAAGCACTTACACATTGAAAAGTGGTGAAAAATCTACAAACTCAAATACTGCCAACTGAAAGGCAGTTAATGGGTTGCATGTTGGTGCAACCAGAGGCAGCCAGCTCTGTGCCCTGCAGAACTGTTAGGGGAAGATTTCCTTTACTCTTGGTGGTTTGACATTGAAAACCAGGAACCCATTATGTGAGAAATAGCTTGTTTTGCCTAGAAAAGAATATACATCTAACTTTGTGCTAAAAATTATAAGGAGTTGGCTCAAAGCAAAAAAAAAAATAAAAGCAGTTATACATTAAAGTAAAAACCCTGCATCATGATTTATTGACTTTGGCCATATCAATTTGCTAAATCATATGGATGCGATTTAAGAAGAATGTTATTTTAAGAAGCTTTGCTCCCCTTTAATTTGACATGACTAAACCTGAAGCCTCTGGAAACCACAGTTCAAAATGGTTTTTCCCCCTAGAGTTTTCATCAATTTGCATTTAGAAATGTAATATTATCTCTCATGTAGACTAACGATTAATTTTGGAATATTTCTAGATAATGGAAGTCTTATTCCAAAAGTGAAGTTTAGTATCATTTGATATAAGTTAAATGTGTTTCTTTTGAATTTCATATATTTTAAGGTTAGTCAACATTCCTACTGGTATCTAGTTTTATTCCTTTTGCTTTCACTGTTTTATATGCTATTGGGATTGTTCTACCTTTTTTAAACAATAGAAATGTTACATTATATCTTGGAAATTATCTCCATGAAGATCTATAGACTTGAGACTGTTATGTGAACTTTGCCAATTTGAAATATTGTCTTTATTTTTGGTGTGAGTGTACACTGTTAAGGACTCAAGTTAAAACAGTCTACCTATGTGGACAAAGCACATCTGCCTGGCATCAGATACTGCCAGTGTTACTGACTTTTGAACTTCCCTGGGCATTGCTGGGAGGGTGCCTATTTTCTTGGAAGTTTTTGAACATATGAAAATTTTCTCTTTGTTGTGAATTTTCTTCCTAATTTTTTGAGAGAGGATCTCACTTGTTGTCCAGGCTAGAGTGTAGTGGCGCCATCATAGCTAACTGCAGCCTTGAACTCTTGCGCTTAAGTGATACTACACCTTAGCCTCGAGTAACTAGGACTACGGTGCATACCACCATGCCCAGCTACTTTTCTAATCTTTTGTAGAGACAAGGTCTCTCTATGTTGCACAGGTTGATCTTGAACTCCTAGCCTCCGTGCAATCCTCCCAGCTTGGCCTTCCAAAGTGCTGGGATTACAGGAGTGAGCCATCATTGCAAATTTTCAAATCACAATAAAAAAAAAAAACAAAAGGATACTAATAAAGAGACTTGAAGAGTTTCTGAATCACAGTTGAGAGATGGTGAGGTGTCATTTAAAAGGGGGTTAGACCAGTCACCTCTACTGTATCTGTCATCCCCTGCCAGCTCCCAATTATACTTTATCATTAAACACACTGTGTGGTAAAGAGATCACCAAGCCTGAATTTTGTTAAAATCTGAATAACTATATGAAACTATATATTTTCTCTTAAAATCTTTTTATATGGAATTGTTTCCTTTTTTTCTGGAAGATATAAGGTGCCACCCACTGCTAAAATATTGTTCCCTGTACTTCCTGGGCTAGATCTAGGGCCACAAATAAAAGAAAGAAAGAAAAGTTCTTTGGATCTGTGATCTGTGATTCTTAGCTAGTTTTTTCAAGTGTGAATACGTTTGTGAGCAGTTCATTCAGTTTGCCCCTTTTCTCCCTGTAGGCAGTGAACAGGACGTTCATGGGTGAATGTGCTCCCTGCTGTCCCCAAATTGGTCATTCTGGTACATTGGGACATTCATTGTGCATCACGTTCCCCTGGCCTCCTATCACTGATAAAAGGAACATGGCACGCAGGTGTTTAAATTATTTATCATCATAATCGGCCTTTATGTTACACTGCCTGGCCAGCCCCTGTTATTCTAGTGCATAATTGATGGTGCTCAGAAGTGGAAAAGTTAGAAAAGCGGAAGTAATGTGAGGCAGCAGTGCCATGAGGCACGGGGCTCCGGCAGTGGGAGCAGGGCAGAGAGGGGCTGCCGCTGGCCACCACCAGGACGCCTCACAAGAGCCGGGGCTTACTTGGCGTCTTGTCAGGAGATTTTTCCTTCTTGCTTTGTCCATGCTGAAAGGGACAGGAAAGGTGGAAAGAGCACATCAGGTTTTTACAGCCTAATTGCATGTCTCATCCTGGCTCTCGGGTAGAACTGGCTGGTTTACTTGTAATTCATTATGAAAAACACATTCATAACGTTTTTGGAGGAGTAGTTCACTTCAGGAAAGGGCCGTGAGTCTTGGCCCCATTGGTATTAAGAATAACAAATGACACACAAATAATGAAAGCAGGAAGAAATTTTTAAAAAGCAGAATGCACTATGAAAAATGACCTCAATGTAGGCTACTGAAGGACGTCCCTCTTGTTATATCTCTGTGTTTCAGTTATTGGAAAGCAAGAAATAAAAAAAATTCCGCATTGTACACAAAAGTGCACTTGTAACCAGTGCAAATTAAAGGCATAGAAAGAAAAGCAAAATACTGAATTATAAGATGAATTCTACAGTGTAATCTTGGTGGAGTTATTTCAAAAGGATAATTTTAAAACAAATATTTTGCTTAGTAGATTAGGAAAATATTTTCAAAGAATATCCTCAACAATTATATCGGACATCTCCTATAATGGATTAAAAAGTTTGATGTGTACATTATTAATTCCATGCTAGGAGAATGTTTGAGACACGGTGTCTGAATTTTCTTTTATAAGCTTGCTAAGGAGAGGCGAGGAGATGGGAAAATAACAAAATTTCTCTAGATAAAATTTGGTGAGATTTTTGTGTACATTTGAAGGGACAGGTTGTGGAGTACTTGGTTATTGAAAGCATGTTCTTGAATTACAGTAATAAAGATGAAGAGAAGAACAAGGAAGATGGGGACAGGATGCCGGAGGGGAGAACAGATGAGAAGGTAGAGAATAGGGTGTTAAAGAGAAAAGATGTAAATAGTTGACAAGATGGGGGATGGGAGATGTGGTAAAGGGAATGATGAAAGGTCTAGTATTTGCGAGTCTTGCTTACCTGATGTGGAATCTACACTTTTCCTTGCTGGAATTTTGCTAAAGTGTTATAATTTTTTATGTGTTCTTGTAAATATATAAAAGTTTTTGTGGATTGATGCAATTTACAATTAAAATATGTTGGATGAGAGGAAAAAAGACTGGAGAAGGGAGCAGCGGAGAGCGAGTAAGGAAAAAAAGAAGAAAGGAATAAAAATGAACCAAGAATAGTGAAATCAAGATGGAGGAAAAAGCAAGGCAACTGAGAAGAAAGAAAAGGAGATGGGAGAGAAGTACGGAGAGGGAAAAGGAGGAGATGAGAAGGAATTAGAGAACCAGTAGTTTATAAAATGCTGTGCCTTCCGTTACCTGCTGTTTTTCCCTCTCAGCCACACATGCTAGGCAGCTGGTGGCTGGAAGGCTGTAAAGTGTGGCCAGCATCTATCTCTCGCAAGGATCTCCTGGGAGGTACTGTGAGGGCTTCTTTTTGGGTGGCTGGCCCACTTACTTCCTTTTGAAACCAGCAACCATCCTGTGATAAAGCAGTGAAGAAAATCAAATTGAAACCTAATTGCATATCAATACAAAACATCCAAATACATGTATTACTTTGAGAACGCAGACCTCAGCTAAAGGCTTGATCAACTATTCTGATAACTTTATTTACCCCTCCCATTTTCTTCCTAGGAGAAAATTAATACTTTATGTCAATGCTTTTTAAAATTGAAAATGATCAGAATATTTTAAGCTATAGAGATCATTTAAGAAGGTATAAATATTTATCTTTTTTTAGTAGGAAAGTAAACATGACTACATCTCAAAATTATACAATCGTATTAAAAAAATTACTTATTTTATATCCATCAGTGTTTTATGGGGAGAGTTGTTCCTGTATTTTCATATAAAACAATAATTTTTTGGTGTCCAGAAAAGCTGTCTTCTCAATGAGTGTCTGCAAGTATACCCTTTTAGTTTTACCATGGGCAATATTATGTTATGTGTGTTTGTATGTATATGTATATATATAAAAGGCACACGTATATATACACATGTACGTATGTACAAATGTACATACGTACATATGTAGAAATATTCCATATATATGAAAAGGATAGGGCATATGTATGTATATGTGTGTGTGTGTGTGTGTTGTCAGGCCCTGCATGGCAATGTTTTTGGTTAACAATGGACTACGTTTATAATGGTGGTCTTATAAGATTATAATGGAGCTGAAAAATGCCTATTGCCTAGGACTTACTATACTATACTTTTTATCATTATTTCTTAGTATAATCCTTGTACTTACATATGAAAAAAGTTAACTGCAAAACAGTCTCGGGCAGATCCTTGAGGAGATCTTCCAGAAGAAGACATTATTATCATAGGAGATGACAGTTCTGTGTGTTTTATTGCTCCTGAAGACTTTTCAACAGGACAAGATGTGGAGGTGGAAGACAGTGATAGTGATGTTTCTGACCCTGTGGAAGCCTAGGCTGATGTCTGAGTTTATGTCTTAGTTTTTAACAAAAGTTAAAAAGTAAAAATTAATTTTAATAAAAAGCTAATAAGGATATAAAGAAAGTACTTTGTACAGTTGTGCAATGTGTTTGTGTTTCAAGCTAAGTGGTATTACAAAAAATAAAGGTTAAATGAAAAGTTTATGAAGTAAAGAGTTACAGTGAGCTAAGGTCAATCTATTATTGAAGAAAAAGTATCTTTAATAAATTTAGTGTAGCTTCAGTGTCCAGTGTTCATAAAGTGTACAGAAGTGTATGGTACTGGGCCTTCATATTCACTCACCACTCACGCACTGACTCACCCAGAGCAACTTCCAGTTCCGCAAGCTCCATCCATGATAATGTCCTATATAGGTGTATCATTTTTTAATCTTTTATAACATAATTTTACTGTGCTATTTCTTTGTTTAGATACATTTAGATACACAAATATTTACTGTCAGAATAGAAATTTGCTATACAGGTTTGTACTTAGAAGCAATAAGCTATGCTATATAGCCTGGGTGTGTAGTAGGCTATACCATCTAGGTCTGTGTAAGTACACTCTGGGACGTTCATACAGTGGTAAAATCACCTAACAATGGATTTCTCAGACCATTTCTCCTTCATTAAATGACACGTGACTGTTTATTAAATAGACTTTAGAGTAGGGGTGTCCCATCTTTTGGCTTCCCTGGGCCACATTGGAAGAAGAATTGTTTTGGGTGACACATAAAATACACTAACATTAATGATAGCTGATGAGCTTTAAAAAAAATTGTGAAACAATGTCATAATTTTTTTCTTTTTTTTATGATGGAGTCTTGCTCTGTTACTCAGGCAGGAGTGCAATGGCACGATCTCGGCTCACTGTAACCTCTGCTTCCTGGGTTCAAGAAATTCTTCTGCCTCAGCCTCCTTAGTAGCTGGGAATACAGGCATGCACCACCATGCCTGGCTAATTTTTGTATTTTTAGTAGAAACATGGTATCACCATGTTGACCAGGCAGGTCTCGAACTCCTCACCTCAAATGATCCGCCTGTCTCACCCTCCCAAAATGCTGAGATTACAAGGGTGAGCCAACTGTGCCTGGCGAAATCTCAGAATGTTTTAAGAAAGTTTACAAATTTGTGTTGGGCTGTATTCAAAGCCATCCTGGGCTGCATGTGACCTGTGGGCCATGGGTTGGACAAGCTTGGTTTAGAGCATTTTTAGATTTGCAGCAAAATTGAACAGAAGGTAAAGAGATTTCCCATATGCTCCCTACTGCCACAGCTTCTCCCAGTATCAACATCCCCCACCAGAGTGGTATGTTTGTTATGATTGATGAACCTACATTGACATATCATTGTTGCCCAAAATTTACAGTTTACATTGGGGTTCGTGTTGATATTGTACATTGTATGGGTTTAAATAAATGTATGATGACATGTATTCCACTATTATAGTATCATACAGAGTAGTTTCATTGCCCCCAAAATGCAATGTGTTGTATTTTTTAAATACAGTTTTATATTTTTCTTTTTGGCTAATTGCATTAAATGTAGAATATTTAGAATCATTTAGTAATCATTTATTAGTATTTAAAATCACTAACTTTAAATTAAATTGGCTAAATTTGTTTGTGTGTAGACTGACACTTAAAATGTTAGTTTTATTAAAATAATAGGTAATACATACACATAGTAATTTTTTTTTTTTTTTGAGACGGAGTCTCGCTCTCTCGCCAGGCTGGAGTGCAGTGACGCGATCCCGGCTCACTGCAACTTCCATTTTTCCGGTTTCAAGCAATTCTCCTGCCTCAGCCTCCCGAGTAGCTGGGACTACAGGCACGCACCACCACGTCCGGCTAATTTTTTGTACTTTAGTAGAGACGGGGGTTTCACCGTGTTGGCCAGGATGGTCTCGATCTCTTGACCTCGTGATCCACCCGCCTCGGCGTCCCAAAGTGCTGGGATTACACATAGTAATTTTTAAACAATATGATGGCAGTTCAAAGATATAGAATGAAAACATTCTAACACCTAACATTCTATACCTTTGAATATTATTTCCTTCCTTTCACTAGAGACAAATAAATGACACTTTAGGAAAATCACTTAGGATGCCAAAGAAACTACAGTTACAGACAAAATAGCCCCTTACCATTTATGTTCTGGATTTGCAGAAAATAGAATGATTATATGAGATAGTTTGTCCATCCTTTCTTCTTGTATCCTTATATAACTTGTTTTGAGTATTGTAATAATAATCAGAAGTGATGTCAGCATCTTCCCCAGATGTCAACAGTACTACCTTTCTTTGTCCTAAACAAGGCCTTCTCTTTTCACAGCCTTCAAAAGACAAAGGGACAGCTTGCATGAGACTCACGTCCATTTATTTTGGCTTCATATTTCCTCTTTGAGTTACATCGTAGTTTTGTTTTCAGTCAATGTTACTCATTGTCAATGTAATATTTAGTGTTTATCCAAGTTTCCCCCTGTACAATATGCTGTGGTATTTTCAATAATGTATAGATTAGCTACTTTTCTAGAATATGTCTAGCTTCTACTTCCAATATTCTATATACCTACTGGTGAATTTTCATAATGAGTGGATTGAGGAAAGTGGATCAAAATACTTATTCTAGGTACTTTTTGTTTTGAGTTTCGTTTTATATGCTCTAATATATTTTTTAGGCTATGTCTAACAGGAACTATCTAAAGTATTACAATATGTGTAACTTAATAAGCGTATTTATTTTTAAAATTAAAGTTCTCCAGGTGCTGGTAATATAGAGCATTTGATTCATAAGAGACTTCTTAAGAGGCATCATGACATAACTGGCTTATTTTAGAATTTAGAGCATAAGATCTAGAAGCAGTTGTCTTCCACTAGCTGTGTAGTCTTAGGCAAGTTCTTTAATTTCCTGGTTCATCGATATTTCTATCTCTAAGATATAACAGTACCTACTTCACAGTGTTATTTTATGGATGACATTGAGTTAATATACGTGAAGTGCTTAGTACTGTGCATGGCATATAGTAAGAAATTAATAAGCATTAATTTTTATTATTTGAATGATACATTACTATAGATGTAGCCTAGTTAATCTTGATGTTTTATCTTAATTCATTCTCATTGAGTAATGACATGTATTTTGAAACTAAGTATTCATATAGCTGTGATGGAGATAATAAATGTATTTCATAATTGACAGTGAGCAGTGCTAATGAATAGGACTTAGTCTCTTCTAGTAAAAACAAATGTTTGCAGCTTGTGTAAACATTGTGGTAATTGAAATGGAAATTCATCAAATATAAAATACATGATTCAACAAATGAAAGATTACACTTACACTTAAATATATTTAAGTGTATTTACAGCTGAGAATTGGTGACTTACGACAATGACTTAATACTCCTTTTTCTTTTTTTTTGTTTTCGAGATGGGGTCCTGATCTGTCATTCAGGCTGGAGTACAATGGCATGATCATAGGTCACTGCAACCTTGAACTCCTGGGCTCAAACAATCCTCCAGCCTCAGCCTCTTGAGTAGCTAGGACTATAGGCATGTGCCACTGCATCTGATGTGGCTTAAACATTATTGTAGTCTCATCTTAAATAGCATCCTCATTTATTTTTGGTGTGTGTTGTGAATGACCAGGTAGTATTTTGTTGAGAAAGAAGGTAGTTCTGATATAGGAATTTGTATGCTCAACGCTCCCTCAGTAACAATTCCTCAGGTGGGAAAGTGACTGATAACATTTATTATATCTATGTGAAGAAAATGAATGTTTCATCCCCATTTGTTGGAATGCAGAGAGCTCAGAGCTCAAGTCATTCATCCAGTTACTCTAGTGTGATTCTTTAGTAATAGTACATTAATTTCATCAAAGTTAACAAACAGATTCAAAATGGAAATAACTCCAATAATATGAGAAGATTCAAAAGGTGGCATATACCTATTTTTAATAGAAAGCAATACTTAATAAACAGTTCCTATTAAAAAATCATTATATTTGATGATACTATATAGAAAATCTTATAATATTAGCCATGAATACAGCCACTAATTCCAAATAATACAGCTTAAGGATTCGTTCCACAGCTTTGGATTGAGGAGGAAGGAGGAATGGTCTAGGAAGTCTAGGGATCCATTCATTTTTGCTCAGGGGACCACCAACTGTGAATGTCAAAGAAATGCTAAGAAAGAAATATGTCTCTCTTAAATTAAAAACAAATCAAAACCAAATCTAAATCTAAGTATATTGAAAGTAATGTTGAAACAGTCTGAGTTTAATAAATAAACATGTTCTTTGAGGCTGTTAATTATACATGTAATATCAGAGGTATGTTTTGTCAAAGCAAAGCACCCAGCGTGGCTCTAGGTTCAACAAGGCTGCTGTCCACCGCATAGATGTCTCATTCTCATTAGCAATTTATAGAAAATATATCTGGGCGTGGTGGCTCATGCTTGTAATCCCAGGGCTTTTTGGAGGTGAGATGGGAAGATTGCTGGAGGCCGGGAGTTTAAGACCAGCCTGGGCAACATAGGGAGATACCATCTCTAAAAAAATTTTTTTTTTAAATTAAGCAGATGTGGCGGTGTATATCTAAAGTCCTAGCCACTTGGGAGGCCAAGGCAAGAAGATCCTTTGAACCCAGGAGTTTGAAGTTACAGTGAGCTATGATCGCGCTACTGCATTCCAGTCTGGGCGACAGAGCCAGAGTGAGACCTTGTCTCAAAAAAATAATAAGAAAAGGAAAGAAAACATACTGTATACTATTCTGTTTTCTAGGATGATGACTTGTGAATTTTAATTTGGTGATTCTGCTTTCACTAAAGTTATTAACAACCATTTGTATACAGCACCACGTTTTAATTGGACTAGAACTTCTGTTTCGCATCAGTATCTGGGTACAGTCAGTGCTTCATTAAATAACACTGATAATCAGTTCATACGATCTTACTTCAGTGAGTGATCATCTGTCATGATCGACTTGAAAACAGGTTTTGTCTGAAGCAAGCGAAGGAATTGGTTTTCACTGTGTCTGTAGCTGTAGTACTGAGATATTTGTTGAGCTTATACTTAATCTTCTATATTGTAATTTAAGAAAAGCAACTTAACTATGTTCAACTAAGTTGCACATTTCACTAAAATTTGAAAATCATGGTAATAAGACAGGGATTTCTGAGTTATAATCAATAAGACTAATTTAATTTAGGAGTAGCTAAGGAGAAAGATGAAAATCAAGTATAGTAGTTTGAATTATGGAAAGTGTCACATTTAATTTCACAATTGGTTCTGGTGTGTTTGGGGATTTAGAATAATTTTATACCTTAACATTCAATCTTTATTTTACAGTGAATAAGCTAATTTTAGATGACTGTGCAACCTGTTTCTGCTTGCTATTATACAATATTAGCTTTTGAATAATCTGGTAATTCTTACTTAACACCAGTTAATAAGGAATTAGAGTAATAATATTAGATGTGAATAAATTGCTTCAAATTATAACATGTTATGTAGTTTATCTAAATTGTTATTAGTGATGGAAAAATCAGTAAGGCATGCTCTCTGATGGTGATTTATTTTCATTTGTCTTTGTTCTGCTTTATATATGTATGTTGGGAGACATTGGTAATTGTGAATTTAATAATCATTCTAACTTATTGGTGATAGCTACATATAGGAATGCACGGACAATCTCAAAAACCTCACCTGTGAAATAGAGTATACACCAGCTGGCTGAGAAAACAGCCAACTAAATTTTATCAGTTGAGTTAAACAAATGGCCATTCAGAAATAATAACTTTAAAAAGCTTCCTTCTTTATTAGCTTTGTATAGTATTTCAAAAATTAGTTGCTACAGCATAAGTTTGGAAGTTATTTTGATGAGTATCCTACTTTCAATTAATAAATCTCTCAGACATATTTACATGTTCACATTTTGAATTGCATTAGGGCCAGCATTGGGCATGAATGCTGGATAAAAACACAGAAAGCTACAAGAATGTTAAAATTAACCCAATAAAAATTACTGAAGCTATTTTCATTTGGCTGAAATTATATTAAGTAGTTGGTAATTGAATGTTTATATATAAAATATAATCTTTGTAAAAACCATATTTTTCCTCTTAAATAATGTGCAGAAAGGAGGTTTTAAAGGTAAACAACAAATACCTCACATATAGCATATGCTAATTTTGTTGAGACTATTATGTATGTTGTTACTTACGCATAAGAACGCTAAAGGGAAAATTAGGTTATTTGTGACTTCAATGGGTTCATTTTCAAAATGGGTATTCTTTGGAGGTGGAGTTAATCCATGACTTGAATTTTATAGAGGAAAACTATTTCTGCTGTAGATTTTCACTACCAAGTTGTTGAAGTTTATGGAGAGAATATTTTTAGTCAACAAAATTAGTAAAAGCAGACTTTGGCAAAGGAATATAGACACCTGTGCTGGACCACATGTCTAGAAAAAGAGGAAAAAAACAATCTTTTAGGCTAAGCCTAAACCAAATAAGTGATCTACTTTATAGTAAAAATTGTGCCATCAGCATAATTATTATATTATGTTTAATGCACTGATAGTTAAAATTTTTGAATTCTGTTATATCTGCTGTCATGTAGTGAAAGAATGAAAACCATGAAAGCTGTGCAAAGTTCCTCACTATCTGATTGCACTGTTTTAAAGAAAACAGGTGAAGGATGTTTCTTACGCAGGTGGAAAGCTAAATTTCAGCCATTGACTTTTGTCATTATAACTTAGTCTATGGGTCACTTTTGCCTTTGAGTTAATATTACCTTTTAATTACAGATTGAGGATGAACGCCCTGACAAAATTAGGATGACACTTAGTGATTTTGTAAAATCCAGATATACTAGATTAAGGCCTCTTTCAAGTCTTAACTCTACATATTTCTAAAGCAAAATAAATTCTATTTTAAGAATGTGAATTGGATGAAGTAGGCGACTCTCCCACTTGTATATTGAAAAAAAATTCTACCTTTCTTTAGTTTCATTTTGCTGATAATCTTTGGAATTTGGGGAGGAGGTGACTTAGAAACAATACAGCCCTGTTCAAAGAAATGAATTTTTAAAATCCTGTAAGCCTTTACCACAACGCTTCTTTCTTGTCATATTTTGGGTGACTGGAGAAAGAATTAGCACATCCTTAGGATCATAAAAGCTCTTTCTGCCTTTGTGATTTATAGTATCAGCAAAGTGATATTTTTTTTTGGACTGTTCCCCTCCTCTTTTAAAAAACGTTTTTGGAAGTAATAAGGCAAAATTACAAACAATAAATTATTGTAGTGATGGCTGTTCACCAGCCTGCCTACCCATTCATGCTGTACAGTACTTCATGGAAAGTTATGTTTAATGTCACTTAATGAGTCCTTAGAACTGGTGTGCTCTCAGACACTTTGATGGGCTGTTAAATTTACAAATGTTCTAGGGCTATAAATTATCATTAAACACTGAGAAAGAAAGAGAAGTTTTTTCTACGTATTTCACATGATTTATTTAAATTTATAACCCAGGAAGCTGAAAATAAGTAAGGATTTGGTGCTTCTGCTCATATACTGGAATTTAATCTGAATTTGGTACATTTCTGGATCTGAATCAGAGATAAATTTGCATGAAAACAAATGCAAACTCTTACTAAGAAGTCAGATTAACTACTGATTATTCAGAGAGATGAATCTTAACTATTACGTGTCCTCTTTCTTCTCCTTGCCCCAACATTTCATTGCTCATTAGCATCTTCACTGGCACCTCTAGATGAAATAAAGGGAAGTAGAACCCATCTGGAGAGGCAGTACTGTGTGATGGTTAGGATTGCCTTGCATTTAGTCCGTTCCAGGCTTGAATACTTGTGAGTGTTCTACTTCTGAGACTCTAAGTCTATTACTCAAACTCAATCCACCTGAATTTTCTAAGAAGTAAAATAAAAATAATAATATTGACATCAGGATGTTGTTGTAAGGCTTGACTTGGAGAATGTAGGGAAACTGATTTGCTAGGAGTTTAGCATCGTGGCATAATAGAGGTATTCAGTAAGTGGTAGCCATTATTACCATTTTAGTACTGGTTATGCCATTCTAGCAGAAGTCTTGATAGAATAAGATACTAAACATAAGATAACAACTATGTGTTTAAATCAGTAAATTTTCAACCATAGTTTCATATTTTCACCTGGAATGCTTTTAATACCCATACTCAAATATCCATATGTTGACCCCAACCCAGCAATTCAGTCAGGATATTTGAGGGTGAGACATGAGCATTTTATTAAAAGCTTCCTGGGTGATTCTGTGCAGCTAAGGATAGCAAAGCACCTGAGAATCGCACTACTCTGCCATTCCTTAGGATGCAGTTTATCCATATGGCTCACAATGGATACTAGGGCTCCAGCCATCAGACTTACCTTCTAGACAGCAGGATAGAAAAAAGAATTGAGAGAAACATGTTCCCTCCTACTAGTAGGTCTCATATTTAGACTTGTCACATTGGTAAATACTTGATCACCTACTTGCTAGGAGAATAACCTATAAAATGGAGTCTTTTTTTTTTTAAAGGCAGCCATGCATTCAGTTAAAAATTAGGAGAAAGATACAGGGTTACATTACAGTTCTGAAAATGATCAAATCAAGACAAAGTCAAGTAGAGGAGGACGATATTATCTCCTGTTTAAACACCTCTGTCTTCAACACCGATCTCTTTTCACCTTAAAAAACAGCTCATCTAAAACCAAACTCACGTCTTGTTTCTTCTATGTTAATAGCACCTAAAAATCTACCCAAATAGTACCTGTGACATCCTCTTTTCCTGCCGCTTTTTTTATCCCCCATTATTTTATCCATCGTTGTTTCATAGTGATAATTAATTACATATTTTTTAGTTTAATGCACAGTTAATCCTCATAATAAGCCTGTGAATTAGGTATTAGTCCTATTTTACACATAAGAATAGGTTGGAAAGTAGCTCTCTCATGATGAGCTGCCTCAGAGAGGTGGATCCAGGAGATGGATTCATGATTTGTTCGTCTCAAAATGCGTTCTCTACAGCTTTGTGTTCCATGGCTTCCCTCACGTAATCAGATAGGAAATTTTGTTGACTGGACCTTAAGTAGGCCACATTGTTTTAGGAGGATCCTTTTGGTTGAGAATACTATAATTGAAAGTCTCAGCATTTATTTTTCTTTTGCCCTTGAATCACGCACCCATCCTTACTGTAAAGAATGACCACTTCTAGGCAGAGAATGTCCTAATGTCACTTATTGTTGCAAGGATCCTTGCCGTGCTCAGGGCTGGAAGCAGAAGCCAGCTTCCCAACCCTGGGCCTGCCTGGTAGCTTCTTTGTGCTTCTTTGTCCTCCCTTATTCCATACCCCCAGTCTGTTTTCTCCTAGATGTTTCTGCTAAAGTTATCTTCTGCGAGGTCTGTCTGCCGCAGTTATCTTCAGAAATGTGAATCCGATCACATCTTTCTTTTGCTTAAAATTCTTGGATTGTTCCACATTTCCTAAAGGATGATTCTTTACCTTCTAGCCCCGTCTTCTCATGTTAATGTTTACCATTGTCGTCCCACCCACTATTTTCTAGACATAACAAATTACTTTCCCTTCCCTAATGTTCCATTCTTTCTCACCCTCTCACACATGGTGACCCAAATGTGGATTTTTCTTACTCCTCTGTTCCACCGTATTGGTTCCTGTTTATTCTTCAATTCTCAGGTCACATGAGTTATTCCTGTTTCTTACACATAAAGTTTTGCATATATAACTCCATTATTGCAATAAGTATTTTATATTGTAATTATTTGCCTGTATTTTTTTCCTTTAGCCTGTAAGTTAATAGGAGGGACTTTTCAACTCTTTTTTACCCCATCCTGTTTCCTTAATTATGCATGGTAGGGGACACTTAGTTCATACTTAATAAATATTCACTAAAGAGTACATATCCTGAAATGATTAACTCTTGAAATACGTCGAATAAGGATCTTTTGCAGTGTTATCTAATATTGTGTTGCATTTGCCAAATATAGTGAAAAATAATTTGACTTTGCTCTCTTGAAAAGGAAGCAGTATTGAAAATACAGAGCCCATTATTAAGTCAGAAAAAATGTATTCTCTAACCATCTCTTTTAGTTGACTTGGTACTTCTCACATTTGGGAGACTGTATGCACAGACTTAGGCAATAGAGAAATGATTTTTAACTTTCTGTGTATACTGTTCATAAATATGTAAATGCACAATCAGTTTGAAATAAGTAATTTAGAGTATTTGGTAATTTACGGTACAAATATTGACAGATTGCTGCTGAATTGGTGGTGAAAGTAAATGAAATGTGGCCAGCACAATTAGGAGTTACCCAAATGGGAATGTTGTTTTTGTTTTTTAGAAAATGAGAAATGCCAAATGTTAACAAAGATTTTGTCAATATTCTTTATTGTTTCAGATTTGTGCAACTTCATTTATAAATGAAAATCAGATAAAGGTTGACAGAGCTGGAGCTGTTAAAGGGCTTAGAGGGAAGTGTCTGAATAAGGCACTCTGCATCTCCTATCTGAGAAGCTCATTGAGGTTTGCTGTTGTCAGCCTACAGTGCTTCTGCAGAGATCTATAGCTATTTAGTGCCCTTGGGCTGATTTCTTTTGGAGATCTATTTACAAATGGAAAATTGGAGGAGTCACAGTTTTGTAGCCAGAAGTAGAAGCATAGGCCTTGGTTCTGGGTACTGTCTCTTAGAGAAACAAGTAAGCTGTTTTGTTCTGTTATTCACAATTAATAGAATATGAATGTGTCGGGGAGGGGGCTGCTAAGGATGGTGATGCTACTGAAAGACAGAAGGTCCAGCTGATGTAGGCTTCAGAGAGGAACATGATTTACATTAGAATTTACCTTCTTGCATTTTAATTTGCTTTGATTTTTAAAAAAAATTTATTTGCCAAGACTTGCATAGATGACATGCAAGGTCAAGTGGAGGTGTGCTGTGTAATATATTCAGCTAAATTTTGGTTTCTCAACAGTTTTGCTCAATGCCGTTGGTTACTTCACTCATGAAACACACATTTATAAGAGTACACAACTGGCCTAGGCACATTGAGAACATGAAGAGGAATGGTTCTGGACATATCCCTTGAGAAAAAGGTAGAATGATTCTCTAAGCAAAAACATGAAAAGATACATCATTCTTTTTTCATCTTAGTGGACATTATCCCGAGTTGTGCATTCCATAAATTAGGCAGTCAGGCATTTTGACATCTTAGTCAGAGACTCAAGTGGCATGTCATACATTTCCTCTTGTTTCGTGTAAGTTTTCTCCAAAATAGCAGACAAAAGTAGTTATTTTCCTTCTCATTCTAACCTGGACTCTGAAACTTTGGTGTGCTAAAACTGTCAGGAAAACTGTGCCTATCCTGTCATCGCCAAATCTGACATTTCTGAAGATTATGCCAAATGTATTTTCTGACACATTTCAGTTGATTCAAGCTGAGAGGTACTTCTTATCTTTTGATTTGTCAGTCTACTGGCCTGAGGAATATAGCTACAGTCCCTGGGAATCATATGACATGTGGAAGCTGAATCACTGTTTTCAACTGCTGTCAATTAGTGTTTGGAAATGGAAGAAAAAAACCCAATGCTTGAGAATGTCACAAGTTCATATAATGAATTTTGTTTAAAATGAATTTCATGCTCTTTTTTTTTTTTACTATTATCAAGTAACTGAAATACATCAAGATTTTATTATCAAATTAGCACTGAAAGCCTCAAATTCTCTCATTTGGCCTTAGTTGTTCAAAAGAAACAGAGAATTACTGATCAAGCTTAATATTTTGGACTGCATACAAACTACCCACATAAAGATGTTGTGCCAAGAATGGGCTTGGTACATAGTAGGACCTCAGAAAATCTTTCTGTAATGAATGAATGAAAGATTGCAGGTTGTGTACTGGGTCTTTTTTTTTCTCTTGAAATCCATGATTTATTGATTAATTTATTTATTTTAAAATAGAAATGAAGTCTTGCTATGTTTTCCATGATTTATTTATTTTCTTAAAATAGAGATGTGGTCTTGCTCCTGAGCAGTCTTCCCCACCTCAGCTTCCTGAGTAGCTGTTACAATAGGTACTCACCACTGCACCCATCTTGCAATGTGTTATTTTGAATCTGAGTTTTTTATAGGTTCACTTACTTTAAGTGGATGCCTTTCTGTAAGGCAAAAAATTAAACTATATTTTGTTTCCACATCTATTTGAATTTCACTCTAGCACCAACAGAGCACTTCAGTCCACATCCTGCATTGCCCATTCTCACAGTTCTCCCACTAGAAGGTAGAAAAGAAGAGTAGTACTTATTTTATTAGTAGTTTATAATTCTTCCTATTTACTTTTGAACAAGTGCAACTCTTTGGGACAAACTTACCTCTCAGGACACATTTTCTTTTCTTCCTATTTTACTTCCTTTCCCACTTCATTGTCAGATCTGAAGTTGCAGATAATGGCAGCGGGGAAAGCTGTTGTGAGCTTTGGGTGGTGATGCTGGCAGTGACTCTTTACCTACTTCTCTGATTAGAAAGCAAGCTTCCCAAGAACAGGCAGAAATCTGTTCTATCAATTTTGATATCTCTCCAGGTTTCTAGTACCGTGACCAGCATCTGGTTGGTACAGAATGAATGTTCCCAGAATTAATGATTGAGTGAGTAGGAAATACTGCTCCAGTTCCATTTTCTCCTGTATTTGGAGACTGTGTGTGTGTGTGTGTGTGTGTGTGTGTGTGTGTGTGTGTATGTGTGTGTGTAATGTTTAGTTTTTTTATGGGTTTAAATTTCATGGTGAGGTAGGATAAGAGTAATGGTATCTGCTGAATCAAGGTTAATATTTTCTGTGTTAAAGATGAAGATACACAGTGGGCAAAAGCCTTTAGATTTGGTTCTTGGTGATCCTTCCATAAAAGTACATTAAGGGTGGGTCGGAGTTTCCTCCACAAAACTGCCGATGTGTTCTCTGTCCTAAGACATAAAGATCAGGCCAAGGAGTAGAAACTGATCCTCTGATTGGCTCCTGGAAGAAAATGAAATGTTAGGTCTGGCTATTTTCACATGTAATCAAAAGGACCTGAACTCATTCAAATTATTATTTAAATTTATAAAAACATGATTTTTGTTTGTTGAATAAAAAGCATTGGCTCCCCAAAAGTTTTCACAGTGTCATTTTGTAAGATTACAACTTGTAATGAGTATTTACTGATGCATCTGACTTCCTAGATGTAGCTACTGTTCAGATATTTCTTATAATTTACAGGATACTTTCTACTAGCAACTGAAATGTGGCTCTTTTCTTTCTTCCTTTTTCTAAAAAGTGTGTATGTATATACATACATATAAAATGTATGTATAAATGCATATGTATGTATGTATGTATACATTTATGTATGTATGTATTTAAAAATATATACATACACACATTTGAGAAACTCTGGAGCTTTATTTATTTATATATTTCCTAAAAAGATTGTGCATGAACTTTATTCATGTATACTTCCTATACTGCATCAGCTCTCAGTTACCCACATGTGGTTTATTCAGCCTTGGGATTTATCTGCAAAAATTTTTCAAGTCCCAGGCTGCTCTGCTATCATCATTTGTATGAATTATATTAGTGTCATCAGTGTATGCTGTGGTAGTGCAGCCTAAACCAAGCATAGCTGGGAAGGCAAATCAACCCATCCCCTCTATATTATATTCTGAAGCAAAATATTTATCATTTTTGTCAATCTTTTCCCATTTGGAATTATTCTACCCATTGTTAGCACAGTTGACTATGAATTACATGTGCTCTGATTAAAGATAAAGTACCACATAAAATAAAATCTTATAATTTGCTTTAATTATCCAAACTTCTTTAGTGAAATTCAATCCTTTTGACTTGATCAAAGGTGTTACATGGAAAGGTTTGATTGAACTTGGGTTACGGATTTCCATATAATAGTTATTAAATCCAAACATAGTTTTTCTGTCTCCCTAACCCCCTGCTTAAAATACAATACTAGATCTTGAAATGAAATATTATTTGAAGAATAATTTATAAATGCAAAAGTATTCTTTCTTGTTTTGTATATTAAATATCTTTGGGTTTTAACCATAGTCTATGTATATTTCTTATTTTATGTAAACAAGATGTGTCTAGCTTCTGACCCATTCATTCAGTGTAAAACACAGTTTTTGCCATAACTAGAGGGAGGAAAAGATGGAAGAGCGACCCCTTCCTTTGTGTTGATTATATCTCCACCTGACTGAGGTTTCTCGTCATGGGATAAAAGAGTGATTAGTCAGATTTTAAGTGAAGCAAGCTTTTAGAGTGCAAAAGAATTTTTTTGTTTGTTTGTTTTTTGGTCTGCTCTCTAGAAACCAGAGAGGAAAGGATGCATAATGGGATGCTGCACTTGTGCATTTCGGCAAAGATCTAATCTTTTTGAATTCATTGCTTGTGAGTTATTATTTCTAATCATACGCTTGATTGACTCCAGCTAAATGACTGTCTGACTGCAAAGGCAGGGGTGTTAAATCCAAAACTGTAAGTGCGCATTTTAACTGAAAATAGGGATCATCATGGAATGCCTTCTCAATCAGTAGTGCCTGATACCACTCCCTCCAACCCGAATGTATTTTTAAATAGAAATTCTCTCGCATCCTCTTGACGGAACAGAGCATCACAGAGCATGATTGAGCTCCAGGAGAGAAGACTGAAACCGTGGAGGGGATACCAAAATGATAAAAACTGAGGCTTCCATGGTTCCACAATTAGTGTAGTTAATATGCTACTTTACTAGCCTGACAAGCCAGTCAGGTGCCCCTTAAAACTCCAATTTGTGATTACCTTGTCATTTTAAAGATTTCCTTTTAAGGTGGAAGAGAAACGAGGTTAGTGGTAATTTCTTTTTAGAAGCAGAACTTGGCCGTTTCTCTCAATGCTTTTTTTGCATGAAAATCTAATAGATAACCTAATTTTCTTTTGGCAGTTAACAGGTATTTTTCAACATCAAAACATTTGCGGCTCCTAAATAATTTGTTTAAAATAGAACAAGATAAAGTAAAATCCCATGTCTGAAAAGGAAATGGCAATAAAAGCTGAGCTTGCTATACATATGTCATAATTTTTTGGTATCATTTTTAAAAGATAGTTGTTAAAGAATTAAACATTTCTATATAGTGCTCATTATATTATCATAACTTCTTAGAAAGATCTGTTTATTATATTACTTAGATCTTTGCCTTTCTTGCTTTAACATGGCACAAATATTCAAAAGTTCCTTCCAGATTTTTGAGAGAAAATGTTACACAACCAGGAGTCTTAGAGGAAATTCAGGTGAATGTCTTGGCATGGCTATCCTGAAAGCTAAGATAACCATTAGTCTTGGAGAAAAGACTTTACTCTAGAGGCAGCTGCAGGTATTCAAAGATGGTATGTGTGTGTTGCCTTCAAAATAGGCAGAGATATAAATAGACACATGACAAATAGTCTGAACACCTTCATGTGTGAGAATACCATCTAAAGATGAGTGTTTTCTCATATGACTAACTTATTTTTTAACAGTATATTTTGTTGATAATTTAAAAACAAATTGCACATTTTATATAAGGTAATACTTTGTATATGATTTGACATTCCCCAAAATACTACCTGATGTTATCAAACCACTTGAAATTTAAACATTGTCAACACTATGTTAATATGTCAAATATTCAGTTGGTTTATGGTTTAAAAGTAAAAATTTTAATATTTTGTCAGTATCACAAAGCTTTCTTCTGGAAGATCCATCCAGTTTTGTCTTATGTCTGGGGAAGAGATTGATGTTGCCATGAACCAGTTCCAGCAAAAACCATTATCTGTGTAATTAGTGCAGCAATGATATTGTGGGGATATGGATTATGTGTGTAAACTATACAGTGTGTGATATTTGTGTGTTAATCTGTTTATGAAGGTTCATTAGATGGTGAGTAGGAACAGGTGCTAGGACCACTGAGTTGTCTGAGGATCAAAAGGTTAGATAAACTGCTTTTAGGATTTATGCAGGGTAGTGATTTCCATGTCAGTTTAATTATCCTTATGTTTTACAAGACTGTCAATCAGGATGCCTAGAAATCATATGGAATTGGAGGCTCTGAAAACTTTTGAGTCTTTTCTGATTGGGTTTATCTGATAATCATTCTTTTCATGATGACCTTAGTTGAAATGAAGAGCTGTTAGAACTACAAGGCCTGCTTTAGTGTCAGAAGAAGATTTAATCAGGAGTCTATCATCCAGTGAGAAAAATGCCTTTCATTCTCTTTTCATTTATTTGAAATTACTTAGTGATTCAGGAATCTTATTGGGGTCATTTACTTTGATTTTTAACTTAGCAATGTAACTCTTAAAATACTTTATGTAAATGATTTCCTTCAAGGTGCACTGTTTAAAAAGCTATCAATCAGTTGAAAATTGTTTTTAATTTATTTCACTCTAGAAGCATGATCTGTCAGGAGGAAATGGAGAGAGAACAGAAGTTCATATAGCAAGGGTCATGCTATGCCATCCAAGCATCAGTTTTTAATGGGTTTTTGGTGTTTTCATCCATTTTAGGATATTTAAAATATATTGAAGATTATTTTAATTTGGCGGTAGTAATTATACTGGCCATATTACAGTTAATAACTTGCATATCATTTCTTTAACCCCAAAGGCATAAAAATAAAGAAACTTAGATGATATTAAAAAATATCCTCAGCAATTTTTCTAGGCCTGTTACTTTTATAAAACACTTGAGATTTTATTTTTATTAGTGTACGACACTTAGAAATGAGTAACTAGCAAATAAACTTAGTGATATAATTCAAGTTTATATTGCTTGGTTAATAAAATGTACAAAATCACAGCCTTTCCCTAGGTTTTCCTTCATCGTTTTTTTCTTTATTGCAAAAGAAAATTGTTAAAGTTATAGAGTTTCAAGTCTTTTAGGAAATTATCTTCAGTTGTTTGTCTTACTTTATCACTGTTTATAGATGATGAGCAAATTTTGTGGCTTTTGCCAAAGCAATGAGTCTTTTAGAAATTTTATTTGGAAACTATTTATTTTATTCCCTGTTTTGCTACTGAGTTTGTATGTCTAGAAGGTTATTTCCTTTAACTTTTATTCATCTAAGAGGATTCTGGGATCTTATTGCAGATTTTACAGTCTGGTAAACACAAAATGTATTCTCATAGTGACTCTCTTCCATTCTCAGCAGTTCATTAAGTAGGCTTTCCCTGTATTAATACAGTGACGGGAATATCACAACCTCGGTCTTTATGTTGGAGAGCTGCTCACAGCTTTGTTCCAGTTCTTCACTGTGCATTGCAGTGATTTGCTTCTGTGTGCTTCTATATCCTGATTAAACAAAGAGCATACTCTCATTGATAACTTTTTAATACTAATTCTGTATGGGCATTGACAGTTACCAATTATGTTTACTGTTTATTTGAGGTAGATATTTTGGATGAGCTTTTTTTTTAAAACAAAAGTTGTATTTCAAATTATATTTTAAAAATAATTTTTACTTGACCAGTTTTTTGCTTGCTTGGGCTATTGATGTTTGCAGTTTCTAGTAACAAAGAGGCTTTCCTGGTTTTAACCTGTCTGGTTTTAAGAGTTTGGAGGAGGCCATATAAGATGGTCTTACTTGACATTCCTCAATAATTCATGTATTTCCGAATTCTATACAATTTTATTATGTTGTTATAATGCAACTCATTTTAAATGATATAGAAGGTATAATTAGTCAACTTTACGTATTTATCAGTAAAATTTGCCTTCCAAGAAACCATCAGAAATGAATAAGAGAAATAAATGTAGTACTGGTAAAACAACCCAAGATAATTTTCATGCAGATGCTTTCTATTGAATGATGATATTTGAGACATGGTAAATTTATGTTCAAACCCTTTGTTAACTTCTGAAGAAAGTAGATACATTTGAAGGTATTCGTTAATCATTGCTAATGCCTACTTTCCATCCTATGTTAATGTTATATTAATATGTTGTCAAAATTACTGTGCAGATAGGAACAGAAGCAGTTACCCATTTAGTTTCCATAAATGAAAACCAGCAGAGGACATGATTTGAAATAACGACTACTTCTGGATTCATTCCTTCATTCACTGCTACCAGTGTGCTTTTCATTACTAATCAAGTCAAGGACTTGGGTTCATGCTGCATTCAACTAGCTAATTTAATTCCTTTTCAATACCAAAACTGCCCATCCCAGCGTTGGCCTGCTCCTTCACCGACATTTATCTTTGGAACCAGTTGAAAGCTCAGTGTGACTACAGTAGCACAAACTTAGATCCCTATTTAAATAATTATAAGCTCATGCTCTGTGTCCTGTCATATTCACGTATTCACAATTAGAAACCAGAATCCTTAAAGAGAAACATAAAAGAAATAACCTTCTGGATGTATGTGTGTGTGTCACTGAAATAGAAAAAAGAAAACCTAATATATTTACATACAGGATTTGAAGGATCATCAAAATAATCCCAGCTCTCTTTTACTATATTGAGGAATACGCTAAGCTAAGACTTGAGCAAATGGTTTTACCTTGTTTTCTGTGGAATTTTACAAACATAGGTTTTTGTTGGAAATGTGTGATTTTACATTGCAAAAAGGTGTAGGCTGGCACGGTATTTGGTTCATTGTATGTTAAAATATCGACTAATGTTTCATTTGTACTTACCAGTTGAATGTAAAATGATTTTAAACACTCTCTTCTGTGATATGATTTCTGTAGTTTTTCTTAAAATATGGCATTTCCAGCTTGGTTTTTATGTCATTATTTTTGTCGGTGGGCTCTGGCTTCATATGCGTGGTGGAGTGATAAAGCTGTGTTGCTAGGCAGAGTTCTTCCAGGCAGTTCATGCTGGGCTTCATATCTGTCATTGCCCCACTTTCATGTTTCTATGAGGATGGAAATGATTTGAGACAGAATATCATTGGGAATAGGCGCATAGTTAAATGCCCAGGTCGCCTGATTCTCCATTGAGTCATCATGAGTGTCTCTGAACAGTGCCAGTGGTATTCTTGGCACGCGAGGCTCAGCGGGAATAACACTGAAATAGCAAAGATCGAAACCTGCATTGCTAGAAAATTCTCTGCTTGCTATATGACCTTTTCGGTCTTCTACCTTTGAATGTGTGCCTATGCCTCAGTGCCGCTATGGAAGGCTCAGGGCTGCTAGAAAAAGTGCCAGGGAGAAGACAAGAGGAGATGTGAATAAAATGAACAATTGGTGACACAGTTGTATTAATTTTTCAGATATTCATGGAATTTATATCAGAAACTTGGGACTTTGACACCATATGCATTGAAAAATAATCAAAAGGTAATTCTAGTGTTTCAATGGCAAAAATTAAGAAAGGATTAAAAAAAGAGGTAGCGTTTTGTGATGATTCAATGATAGCATGACAGTTTTATCAAAGGAATAGAGTGACCCCAAACAGTCTACAAGGTATCATGTTGAGTCTTAATAGTTGACAAAAACAACCGAATCTTGGCTTTTTCACTTAAAGTGTTTGGCTGTATGAGTATATAAACTAACAAGATCTTGCAGTCGAAGTGCTGTGTGTTTATTAGGCTTTTCAAAATGTCTGCCAGGCTGTGGAGCCTCTTCAAGTGGGGCGCGTGTGCCGTGAGACTGGTCTGCTCAGCGTTTCTCTGTAAATGCTCCTCCCATGATATGCCTGAAAACCTTCAATATTATAATAATGCTCATAAAAATGGAAAACTCTGAATTCTTTATAGATGCATAAAGAAGTGTAATTTCTCTGTGACCTGAATAACTCTTCGAAGGGCTCCTCTGGCCCCTTTGAAAAAAGGCAGCTCTACTATACTGCTTTGTGTTCCTTTGAACATCTTGCTATCTGACTATTTTAAGGACGGAAATAATAGAAGAGAATTTAACTCTGGGTTACATCTTGAAGGACAGGTGGGATTCCCTCCCACTCCCACCCTGCAATTTTCCCCCTTCCTTTTCTATTGAACATTGCTATCTGTCCTAGCTTCCCAAATGAGAGGTGATCTTGTTGATGAATACAATTAAATGACAATATAATTTTTCACTGATTCAGACTCTTCCACCTTTTGGTTTTGTCCCTTTGAGAGTCATAAATTGGATTTGTTATCACGACCTTTCAAGAGGCACCATTCAGTGATCTTATTCTAGTCGGCAGCGGGCAGGGGCACAGTGGCTGGAGGAGCGCTAAGGTGGAAGGCACAAGGACTGTGTGTCTCGAGGCCTGTGGCCTTGGGAAGCAGGGCATGTGTGATGCAGGTAAATTTAGGGAGAAACAATTTTAGCAGAGACCCGTTTTCTCTGCATAACGCTGTGGTGAACGTTGGGCGAGGCGACTTCGGGGATGCAGCCTCCAGCTCTTGCATGGGCTCTGCGGTAATTTTTCTTCCCCGTTTTTGCATGGATCAGCATTGAGGGCACTTGCCGTGTTTTAAGCCCTCTTCTGCTTAGAATTATTTTTCTGATTTTGACGTGGATCTACTACTCCTGCCACTAATGTTAATAACCAGGGGAGAAAGATCAAAGGAGGCCAAGTCACGGGAAGACGGGAGGAGGGCTGGCATGGCAGACAGTTAGCTTTAATTACCAGTCTTACAGGTAATTTTAGTAATGACAGATTTCGGTTGTTGTTTAAGTGAATGGAAATTGTTGATAGTAAATTCTCATTGTTTTTGTTTCTTTGTGTGAATTTGGATGCTGGGGTAGAAATTGCACCCAGCCATACACGGTAACAACCAAGTGCATCTTATTAGAAATGTAGAGGGGATACCCTTTTAATTGCATTGTGTAATTTTAGTTGGTCTTCTTCCAATTTCCTTCTTAATTTAACAGGCACTTGATTATTTGAGATTTTTTCTTTTATAAATTATTGTAGCTGTAAACATACGCATATAGAATATGCAAAGCCCATGTTTTGCAGGAAGAAGTAAAACACTCAGAATTCAGCGTATGAAGACAGCAACCAGGACGTTTTGTAGTGCTCCATTTACTGAATATGTCACAATTAGAAAGTCATTATTTAGGGTTTAATGAAAAAGCTTAGAGCCCTCCCAATTCCAGTAAAGTGTTCTGTTGGCTGGGTATTTGGACATTCACAGAAACTGATCTCTTCGTTCAGTTTCTGGAATAAACCGAGCCTCGGGACCAGCCTGCTTGGGGCCATCATTAATGCCATTGTGGATAAAGGGTGAAGGCTGTGGCCACATGCAGCTCTGCTGACACTTTGTGAAAGGTGAGCCCAGCCGTGAAGTCGTGGATGTGTCTTGCACAGCAGGGAGATAAAGCACAGCCATGAAGTTATAGTTGACTTGGTGCCTCCATCTCCTGCTTTAAGGGGCCCCTCTCTTAGGAGCTCAGGACCCTGCTACTCGTGGCCTTCTGGCACCATGACATGCAGGGGACAAAGAGAATATTTTGCAGAGAAGATATTCAGCTGAGATAGGCAGGCAGAAAGATCTGTCTACATGGGACATAAGATTTGAAAGTGTCTGCATGAACAAGAAGGAATGCTAGAGTTTGAACAGTGAATTTTTATGATGAATGAGGCTTAACATTTTAAGTTGTGTATGAGACCGTGGGCCACAGCATGGGAATCTGTCTTCGTTTTGTTGCATCAATGGCTATATCAAGTCTCCTAACACAGTTGCTCAAGAGGAGGTACAATGTGAATCACAGAATGGCGGAGCCGTTTGGGGACTGAACTGAGAAGCAGGCATTCTGAGCAGCAAACAAGACACCTAGAGGCCAGCATCTGTCATTTAGTTTTTGAAGCCTTTGCTTCAGGGAAAGTTACACGTTTCTATGTGATAAGTGCAACTCATGCTTCAGAATTAATTGCAGCAGCAGTGATGTAACATTGCCAGCCCTCTTCAGAGAAGAACTCGGTCTGTGTTCGTTTTGACGTTGCTGAACGTTGTTTTCCTCATATGGTACTGAATTTTAAAAAATTCCATGAAATTTGTGAGCAGATGGAGAGTAGATCGCTTGGACTACCAGGCTCTGACAGCTTATCTGCATTTTATTGTGAAGGTGGCAGCTTTGGAAGGTTATGAGAGAAGTGTTAGGGGGAGGAGGAAATGCTGAAGGATATAATAGGTTTGTCTGGTCCAGGTCTTTTTATAGATGTGGGTCATGCACAGTAAGCAAGGTGAGGCCCTTTGTGACACTGAAGATTTATTTGTTTTTTGCTTTTCTCTCTCCTGTGGTCATACACTCCCTCCTTCCTCTCCCCCTCCCTTCCCCATAGCAAGTTTGGGAGAAACTTTGTTGAGAGGTGAAGGAGAAAAAGAAGACCAACTTTGAATTTTTAGCTAAAAAGATACAGGTTCAGCTACCAAATATCATAGTCTCTGTCATGATGAGTATTGATTTAAACTGTAGCAACAGATTTTTAAAAATCATTTGTAATATAGGTTAGTAAATTCTGAAATCTGTGAAAAAATAGAATTTGTTTTAAAGGTTTTTTTCACCTGACATGGCCAGAAAGCAAAATAGACAGTGTTGTCTTAAAACAGTTTTTTTAAGGTATTGATTAACTGGGCTCAAACTCTACTGCAAATGTTTAGAGAAGGAAAGGAAATGTGTGCAGTGTCCTCTCCAGAAGGCAGCAAGTTAGCCTGCTCTCCATTTTATTTAAGTTTGTGCGAGTGTGCTTCCCACCCAAGGGTGGGAGAATGCTCATAAACCTCCACCATTTTCCATTCTAATGTATTGAAATATGTTATTAGTCATAGCAGTCTGGCTCAGAAATGTTTCATTTGTATATGCAGACAATCTCTTTTAGCATATACACTTCATATTGGCTTTCACTGCAGTGGCAGATTTTTAGTATTTTAAACACAACTTCAAAACTCAAGGCTAATGGCAGAGTGACTATATTCATGTTTTTCTTTCAATTAGGTACCTATTATTAACACAGTTATATTAGATCTCTGTACCTTTGAGAAAGATTGGATAGAGAAACAAAACATCAATCCATTTAGGATTGGAGAATACAGATTTGTGGAAGCAGGGATAAGAAGTATTAAAATAAAAAATTAACGATGGAGAGAAAAAAATTAGGACTATTCCTGGCATCAGCAAACTCCAGGAGAAAGCCTTTTCTAGTCATTGATCTGAAAAGTGTGTATTTAAAGGATATCAGAGTGCATTGTTCACAAAGTGAGGGGAAAAGATAGAAACTAATTTTTGTAGCCCTCTGAGGCAGGAATTATCATCTTGATTTTATGGAAGAGGAAATTGAAGTTTTAGAGAGATTATGTAACCTTCCAAAGTAATGAAGCTAATATGTGGTTCAGGTAAAAATTCTTCCATACTGCATTACTAGTTTTCCCTCTCTCTCTCTCTCTCTCTCTGTTGTACATGCATGTGTGTGTCTGTGATTGGTAGAGTAGCAAGAGTGCAGCATCAAAGCAATTAAAAATAATACAAAACAGGTACATGGATAGATGGCAGAGAGAGGAAGGATTTAGGTTTCCCTGTGTGAATTAAGTGGCTTCTTACACTCATTCACCCAGTAGGAAGATAAAAGCTATTTTAAAAGTTAAGGCCAATGCTGTTCTAATCTGTTCTTTAATCTGCATTAAAGCTCTGTGTGTAGGCAAATCATATGAGTTGGTGAAAATCAATTTTAATGTTCATTATGTTACAGGTGATAATGCCACAGTTTGGCAACAGACTTTAAAAAAAAAAAAAGTCAAGTAAAAAGTGGCTTCATTGCATTAAATATTTGCAACAGCTATTTGTCTGAGCACATATAATTCTTAAGATTTACCATACTTAAGTAGCTGGATGATTGGGTAGAGGACTTAGTCATGCTGCATTGATTTGGAGCAGGTGCGCCCTGTTGAGTGCTATTCACAAGTGTAGTCCACTGCTCTTGTCTCTGTTTTTGATCACCTTCTCACCTTGAAGTGACCTAAGTGATATTATACAGGAAACAGGAGTTTTATTAAAATGAGAGTGATACTCCATCCCCTAAAATCCATTTTATTCAGTGCCAAGAGAAATAGAAATACTTGCCTTCCCCCTGCTTCCTCCCAGTGCCCCCTATGGGCTTTAAAAGGAAGGAAGAAAGCCTGTTATTGAGGACAGTATTGAAGGGAAGAGAGGTTGGGGCAGGCAGGGAAAAGGGAGGTTCTTGTAAGAACAATGCATTCTCTGTGTCATTTAAATAGTATGTGACTTTAATTCTCAGTCAAAACCCGTTGAAATATGTTTGGATCAACAGCACTGCTTTTGCACCCCAAAAAAGAGAAAGGTGCTGGCAATGAGCCGTATTGAAATTTCGAGTTGAGAGTTTGAAGGTGGAATTGTCGAGGTGGCGAGTGTGGGGGGTAAAGGTCATAACAGCAACAGGATGTACCATTTGCAGACTGGTAGGTCAGCTTTAAATCTCTAGGTAGCTCAGGTTTATTGCTCCTGTAGGGTTTCTCACTGTTATCATGATGGCCATCTGCTAACAGTGCAATTTTCGGCTGTATTCATGTGTTTAGATAAAAGAAGATTGCAAAAAAAATTACCAAATAAAGGTTTACCTCATTCTCCTGGCAGGTAACTTTTGTCTAATATGCTGAGTTATGGTCTCGGCATCATATAAAGTCAAGAGAGTCTCTGTTGGGTTGTACATATGCTTTCCTTCCTAATACCCATAAGAGGCATTATGAGGGAAGGAGAAGAATATAAACACAGAAACCACATCCTAACAGCTGCCTCTAGTTAGCTCTGCTTCCCTCCATTCCACCCCCCAGCTTTTAAATCTTACAGCGGCACCTAATTTGTCCCACATGGCTTTCCTCCCAGTGGAACCACTGGCCCTTTTTTTTTGCTACCCTTTTTGATCAAAAGCAAACAGTTATGAAGAATCAACTAGTTTAACTAGTTTAGGCCACTGTCATTAGGCGGCTGGTGTGCAGGTGCCTATGAATAGGCAGGAGATAACCATTTGTAGATTGGGAGAGACTTAGAACACAGTCTGAACCTGTTTAGGTGTCAGTGGACCTGTGAAAACATCCCACAAGTAAGCACTCTATGGAATTAGTCAACCAACTAAGTGAGACGATGAACCACTGAGTGAACTACTGTGATGTGAATAGGTGAGTGGTGTTTGGCCTAGTGGGGCAGATCAGAATCACATAGAGTGCTTAAACATTTCGTACACATGCCAACCCCTGCTACTGACATTCTGCCTCTATTTTATTAAGTCTGACAGTGATGAATATAGATAGAACAGATCTGTGTTCCAACATGTCTGCACGGCAAGTGGGTTGCAACTTGCATTATGATATTTATGATTTTTAAGTTCTAATTATTTTTTCTTATATGTGTTACTCATGTCTCTATTCCTTCTTCCATGTTATGTTTTGAACACAGTGAGACCAAAGATAGATACTTGTAGAGCAGTGTACTGAATTAAGTTATTTCCTTCACTGAGACTAGTGTTCTGTTTCTCTCTTTCAGCTCCTGTTTATTTCTTAATGTTGCTGAGAAGTAAGACATGAAAGCCATACAATGAATGTGCTTTTCTTGTGACTTTCAAGATAGGAAATTGGGTCTGGTTTAAAAAAAAAAATCAGAGCCAGGTGTAAGCCCATAGTCCCAGCTACTCGGGAGGCTGAGGTTGGATGATTGCTTGAGCCCAGGATGGCAGTGAGCCATGATAGCACCACTGCATTCCAATCTAGGTGACAGAGCAAGACCCTGTCTCTTACAAAAAAAAAAAAAAAAAAAAGGAGATTAATATTAGTGACTGGGACTAGCCATTCTCTTATAGATGCTTGGCTCTCTAATAATTTATCTTTTAAGGTTATCTGAATTTTAAACGCATATTGCAGATATTAAACGCATAATATTGGTTCAAGTCCCCAAAGATTTGAGAAATGTGTGTACTTCACCTTGAAAAAAAAAAGTACCCGAATTAGTCCTTACAAAATTACCTTGTCCTCATGATTTTGCCAAAGAACTGATAACTCTTTTTATAAGGTAAGGAATAAACCTATCACAGCTTGCTTTGAAAGGTCATTGTCTCTTGCAAAGTAGATTAACTCACTTTGTTCTATGAGCAGGAACCACACTGCCACTCTGTAAAACTATACATATAAAGTAAATTTCTGCTATCATTTTATCATTTTGGCTTGCTCTTATAAAAAAAATTTCATGCCTACCAGTTTTCACTTGCTAACATAAGTCACAACTCCTCACGGTTAGAGTGTCAGGACCGACGAGAGTAGTGTTTGTAGCTTGCTTCCACTTGTAACATTCTTTGCTTTCAGTAAATGTACTTTACCAAGCATGGGAAACACGTGTAAAACACTGATGACAAATTTGGTCATTTAATATTTTTGATGTTGTTGGGGCTAGTAGTTAGTAGGTGAGCCACAGTAGTAATTGAAATGAACTTGCATTTTGTGGAAGTGAATGACTAAAACTGAACCTTTCCCTTGGTTCATGTGTATTGTTCAGAATGAGAATGCTGTTCTCCTGAGGTATGGCCTATTAATCTCAGTTAGGTGTAAATCCTCATGTAACAGAGACTGATTTATCCTGTCACTTAGAAAAGCCTCTAAATTTATATGAAAGCAAGGGATAAAAATTGCCATGATATTTCCTTGAGAAACTACAGTTAATTCTTTCCTTTATAAGCTAAGAATGGAATGGGGAAATTTTCCATTAAAAGGAGTAGTGACTCTTTGATGCACCTTGAACTACAACCTTCCTTATAGTAGCTAATTCATCTAGAGTGTCCAGGAAGGAGGAGTTCTGCTTAAATCTGCTTAATCCTTTAAACAATGGAACAGTTATAACCGCTCTCATTGCAAATGTTCTAAAATGTCACAGTCATTACAAGACGTGGTTTGACAAAGTATGGTGAGTTTTCTCAATGAACCAGGACCCTCATTAAGAACACCATTTATTGAACTCTTTGGAAATACCGGAATGCACTCGGGAGCGTTCGAGGTCTGTAGGTTTAGCCTGATTTTTTTTATGATTTTTCCCAGATGGCCGTGTCTCCTGCCTCCTGCCAATATCTAGGGCTTTTTATCCCAAAGCCCATGGCCTTTAGTCACTGGGCTCTTCTAATTAGTATTTTTTCTTTCTTTCTTTCTTTTTCCTCCTTTGTGATGATTTCTATTCTCCTCTGCCACGTCTAACCACTGGGAACCTGCTCTGACTTCCAGAATCCCAAATCGGCTTTCCTTTCCTTTCTCTGTTTGTAACCTAGGAACAGTTTGAGGATTTCTAGTTGAACCCAGATAAGTATTACCATGTAATTAAGTCAGATTATTAGTCCTGTTCCCAGCTAGTGAGGTGTTTAGGGGAGGGAGGGAGAAATGCGCTGCTCACTCTACCTCTGTTCTGCTGAAAAAATTCTATGGGCTCTGAAACTGCTGTTTTCATTTAGCTTGAATGTTCCTTTGTTTTGTTCCTGATGTTCTGGGTTTCCTAAGTGGTGACCAAAAAATGAGAAGCAATTCCACTTTCCCTTCTAATGGCAGGCTTAATAGGCTCTGATTTCTATCTTTACCCCATAGTCATTGTGACTTTTTTCTTTCTTGGAATGGTTATTTGTTGAGATGCCACATCCACATAAATTAACAGGCCTGTTTTGAGGTAGTGAAGTCCTAAATTCTGCCTCATAAATATATTCTCTCAGTATTCAAAGTTACAAACATTTTATGAAAAGCCAGGTTATAGATAGTTAAGTGAGGTGCCTGTGGATTTTCCAAATTTAACTCCTGCATTAAATGGATACTGAAAACAGCTCCTCATATGGAACATGTTTTTGCTCTGAGTCCCATTAATAATGTGCACATTTTCTGTGATCATAAATTACCATTCCTTCTTTGCCTCCTCTGTGAGCTCACATCTCTTTCCCAAAATTAACCAGTGTTAAATTCAGAGTAATGCTCATTGTTAGTATTCAGTAAATTAAGGATAGTTTAAATACATGCAGTAAGGCTGGAAAGGGGAAAGTAATTGATTCCTAGAAAGCTGTGAATGACTCCAAAAAGATAGGTTTTTGAAAAAACATCTTACATGTTTAGTGAATATTCTGGCATACATAGTTCATTGTCTCAATGAGTCATCATTATAAAGTTAAATTCACAGAACTCCAGGTTACCTCCATAAGTTATCTAGGTGTTTTTGTTTGTTTCATTTCTGTAAAGGTAACAATCAACAGGAAAAGGAAAAAACATGAGTTAAAGAATTTGGAGCACCTGGCACAATGTCTAGTCACTAAGAAGTGCCCTGTTAATGCACTTCCCCTTCAAAGTGTTATTAATGTCAGTTGTAGGCAATTCTTTCTTATTTTAAGTCTTATGGACTTTTATTTAGATTGTCATTACCTTATCTACCTAATCAACTCAGAAATTTTCATCTTATTTTACTCTCTTCTTAAGATTATGTAGATTTCCTAACCTCATTTGATTTTGTATACTTGATTCATTTTGGTTGTTTTCTCAGAGTTACATTTATCTCTCCGGTCCTGAGAAGATGGTGCAGCCCAAAGCAGTGATGGACAGAGACTGGTAGTGAATTACTTTGTGCTTCCCTAATGCTCTGCTTTAGGGGTTACATTATCTTCCTTAGAAATGTTCCCCCTTCAGCCCTACCAGCTGATATAGGAGCTGAGATAGAGGTAAGACTGCATCATGAGTTCTTTGCTTGTCAGTGTGGCCAAAATATTGTGGACAAAGATCCCTTCTCTTGGAACATAGTACAAATGGTCGTTATTTCTAGTAATAATATGTTATGAATGCTTTTCCTATGAAACTAAACCTCTTTCGAAGTTACTTTTAAATTCAACCTGTATCTCGTCTAGGGAGGATGAGTTCTCTATGTTTGGCTAGGGACTGCTAGCTTTAATTCCTCACATTTACCAGGTTTGAAGGTAACAAGAACTTTATCATTGCTTGTCTCAGCTTTCGTTATTTTAGACAAAGGGCTTCTAATCTTTATAGGTCTTCTGGGCTTTTCCGTATCTTAATTAGTTTAGTTTCTCTCCTCTAACCTGTCCTCGGCTTTTCATGGGGTGAGGTCCAGATTTAAGATGGGATACCATATGTAAACATACTTCAGAATTGTATATTAAAAGAGAAATATTTTTGGCTGGGTCTGGTGGCTAACATCTGTAATCCTAGCACTTTGGGGGAGGCCAAGGTGGGTGGATCACTTGAGGTCAGGAGTTTGAGACCAGCCTGGCCAACATGCTGAAACCCCATCTCTACTAAAAATAAAAAAAAAAATGATGGGGCATGGTGGCACATGTCTGTAATCCCAGCTACTTGGGAGACTGAGGCATGAGAACCTTGAATCTGGGAGGTGGAGGTTGCAATGAGCCAAGATTGCACCACTGTACTCCACCTGGGGGACAGAGTGAGACTCTTTCTCAAAAAAAAAAAAAAATTTAAAAAGAAACATTTTTATAAACTTAGCTGATTACCTCAGTTTATTGTTGGCCTCTGGCTACCACAGTGTATTAGGTTGTAATCATTAGTAAATAGTCATCAGTGGCCAGTAGTTCCTCTTCTTAGGTTGTAGCTGACATCTTGTAGCCAATTGATCATCCTCCAAGTGTAATTTATATTCATTTCCCTTAAATGCATGCCATTACAGTTGCCCACATTTCAGCATCTGTGCCACTGTTCTAGCTATTCACATAGCTCTGTGAAATCTTACTGCAATTCATCTCTTGTTAATTTGGCATTCATTTTCCTTCTGTCACCTTCAAACTTTGGCTGAAATTCACTTCCTCTGGGAAGTAGCCTGTGATTAACCCCAAATGACACTGATCAGTCATATTCAATATCCAGATGACATCAGAGGAACTTTAGCGTCCGTGTTCTTCTGTCATTCTGGGTTTTGTTGTAATTTTCATTTCTTCAATCTGTCTATTTTACATTCCTTTTTACTGAGTTTGGAAGGCATTCATGAGATTGAGGAGAATCCTGAAGGGAAGCTGCTGCTTTGGACGATAGCAGGTACTTTCAGGTTTTTCCAGCTACCTTCCTAAAGGCAGCTGCCATTGTGTGTCTGCAAGGCACACCCTCAGAGATGCATTTCTGAAAATAAGAGCAACTTACTGGAGTCTTCATAGCAATGGCACTACAGTAGGATTTTCCTAGAAGCATACTTTGGCAATTATTCTTCTTTTCTCATCAAATTCCCTAGGTTTTGTTCCATGCTCTATAGGTAGCTACTTTTCATAAAATATTTAACAAATCTTTCTAGACTACAGTGATATTTATGATTACTACATATGATCAAAAGTTTTCTACCAATTTCTAATTGGCTGTAGATATATTTATTTCACTTTTTAGTAGCTAATACATTCAGAAGGTTCAGACATCAACATGACAGAAAAAGATACAGAGGGAGAAGTCTTGCTTTCTGTCCCTGTCTCCATTATCCTATTCTCCACTGTCCCATATATGAAGCCACTTTTATTAGTTTTTTGAGTATTCTGTTTTTGTGCAAGCCCATGCAAATATATATTTTATAATCCCTACTTTCTTACTTAAAGGATATCATACGTAGAGCATATTGTATCCTCTGTTCTATATCTTGCTTTTTAAATTGGAGATCTTCCATGCCAGGGTAAAAAGACCTTCTGCATTATTCTTTACAACTTCCTACCACTTTATTGTACAGATGTGCTACAGTTTATGTAGGAGCTCCCTAGTGCTGGACCCTTGGATTGTTTGCAGCATTTTGCTGTATAAACAATGCTGTAATGAGTAACCTTGTACACACATCATTTCAAATACATGCCTACTGCTCTTTATCTTCTGGTTCCCTCGCCCATTTCCTCATAGACCTCTTAAGTCACAGAAAAACCAGATATGCATGTTTTATCTCTCTTAATATATCCACAGTGACTTCCTGACTAGGGAAGCCATGCCTTGAACTATAGGTTGCTCCCAGTCCAGGCATCTAGTGTTTCATTTGACTCAGTCCTGGCCTAACTGAGCATCGTAAACTCAGTGAATTAAGCTAAGAGAGAATGAATGTAATTCAAAAGAAATCGTTCACAGTCAGATGTAAAGAGTTAAACATTGTGGAATCTTGCCATAGAGTGAAATATTAAATTTCATTTAGATCATTGAGCAAATTAGAGAAAAAGTGCATGAAAAATGTTGTATTGAGATTTAAGAGTAGAGAATTTAATGTAACTAGCTGTGAGCAACAAATTAGTGTCTTAGTATACTGATCTGAGTTCATAATTCTGATTTGAATTCTGACCTTTATAAGACCACTTGTATGTTGATCTGTTTGTATTTATGAATTCAGAAGTTGCTTTGTGGGTACATAGCCTTCCAAAGGAAAGACTATAAACTTTTCAAGTAAATAATTCTGTTTTATTCTCCAGTCTTTCTTTTCTTTCTTATTTCTCATCACATCTGGTTTTGCACAGAGTCTGTGGTCCACTATGAACCTTGATTTTTCTATATTAAGCATAACTAGTCTTTTCCTATAATTTAATTTCCTCCATTCATAGATAAATTTAGTTTTTTGCTTATCCTCTGTACTTTTGGAGTATTTACTATTCCACTCAATTTGATGTCAGAGCCAGTGGTTATGGAAAAGATGTTAAAAATTATGCGGGACCCAGGGCAGGACTGCATTAAGGAAAATTATTTAACTCCTCTGATTCCTGATCTGTAAAATGTGAATAATAACACTGTGTCTTTTTCTCTTTGTTACTGAGAGAGGGGTAGTGGGGAAGAATATAAAGTACCTAGCATGGTATCCGACTTGTGGTAGGACTTCAATAAATAGTAGGTATTCTACATTATCTCCTACATATATTACTTTATGATTTTCTATTATCTTTGAGGACTCTTAAAGTTATCGTAAATGATTGAATACATTATTCAAATGATCTTTAGTGATTATCTCATTCAAAAATAGGAAAATGACTGTAGAAGTTGTTAGAGATCTGTGTTAGTGTGCTTATAGATAATTATTAGGTCTCTCCGTTTAATACTTCTCCATTTTTCTGGCAGTTCATTAGGAATTCTGTCGGGGGTTGCACTTCTATCAGCGCGTTATCAGCAGCTGAAGAATTTTCAGTTTTCTGCTCACTCAGTGCTTGTAAAAATTGAATATATATCGTTTCCCCTTTATCACGTTGAAAATCTCTGGTTCATGGTCTGTTGAAATTCATCTTGTTATATTCAGAATGCATCTCCTGGAAGCAGCAACAATACACAAGGCTTGAGTACACTTAATTTTCAGTGTTTTTGTTTCAATTCCTTTTCTGCACTTTTTTCTTGGAGATATTTTGTTTTAATCTTCTCTCCCCCCTTTCTCTAGCCAAGTTTTTTGTTTGCGAAAAGTAATATTTTTCCAAGCTATATTCTGTGTGATACAATATGGCCATGTTTCAAGACGTTCTTCAGCTCTTGCATCCAGCTACTAATTCAGTGCTTTGAAAAAACTAGATGATGTTTGTGGTGATGGGTCAGTGCCAGTGGAAGGAAATAATTTTGCGGAAGATGAATCCATTTCCAAGTAATGTTGGCTGAGTGGAAGCTTACATTGGAATTTGTTAGGTTGTCTGATGGAAACCAAATTTGACCAAGATGAGGCTGTGTATGTTATCTGTCTTTGCCTACTCATGTATACCTTATGGTATGTAGATATATAGGACATAATTTCACTTCGATAGCTAATTTTAAGCTTTAAGATGATTTTAAATTGTAGCTTTTATTCCCTTTACTGAATTTTTTTAGTGATCTTTTTTAAATATTGTAATTGAATTTAAAATAATGAGATATTTCTTAAAACAGGTTTTATGTGCATGGTTGTTATCACTATAACAGTCCTGAAAGAAGTGAGTGTTATAAACCTTAAATTACGGATGAGGAAATAAGCTCGGAGGAGGTAAGTAACTTGCTCAAGGCCACACAGTTATTAGGTGCCAGAGCTAAATGTTGGATCTTGGGTCCTGGGGTCCTGATTCACCTAATTCAATTTTGTCAACTGACTTTGTTTTGTTTAGTGAAGTTCCAATGAGATTTCATTTTAGGACTGCTATAGTTTGTTGATTCTCTCGGAATGTAAAGTCTCAAAAATCTCAGTGGTGACAAAAATAGAACCTTCAATATTGTTTTTCCTCATGTCTGCTTTGGACAGGGGAGAATGGAGGAGTGTTGTCAAAACCTACTAATTTCATCTACTTCTTTTTGTTGGGAGATAGAGAAATTTTAATCTTATAAGTTAAATAACTTTTATACATTTTGGAGGCCAAAGATCAAATTTTCAAAATTATTGTTAATAAATTATTTTTAAAAAGGAAAGACATTTATCACTTTCTAAAAGAAACAGCACATCCATGTTCATTACAGCATTATTCACAAAAGCCAAGAGATAGAAGCAACCTAGGTGGCCATCCATGGATGAATGGATAAAGAAAAGTGGCATATATTTATGTACCATGGAATATTATTCAGTCTTAAAAAAGTCCAGGGGAACCTCTTCTATTGGCTTTGGAGCCCACCTCCCTCTGTCTCTATACAGGGGAGCCTCTTTATTCTGCCTTCTTTCTTGCCTATTAAACTCTCCACTCCTTAAAACCAAAAAATAAATAAATAAATAAAAGAAAGAAAGAAAGAAAAAAATCCTGTCGTATGCTACACCTCAGATGAACCTTCAGGAAATTATGCTGAATGAAATAAGCCAGACACAGAAAGAAAAATGATTCTACTTATATGAGATATCTAAAGTAGTCAAGCTCTGGAAATATGGTTGCCAGGAATTAGGGGAAGGGAGAAATGGAGAATTTGTGTTCAATGGGCATAGTTTCAGTTTTGCACGATGAAAATGTTTCAGAGATCTGTTGTACAACAATGTGCATATACTTAACACTACTGTACTGTACACTTAAAAAATGGCTAAAATGATAACTTTTATGTTTTTTGCCATAATAAAAAATAATGAAAGAAAATTAAATTTTTCTCTAACAAAATAGTTTTGGTAAAATTTTAGCTGTACTGCTTACCATTGAATTTTATTTTTCAATCTTGTTTTGACAAGAAATAGTAGGAGGAAGGGAATATTTATTCTGAGGCAATTTTTAAAAAATATTTGGAGCCTTTGGATTATTACTTCCTAAAAAGGTAAGCCTTTTGCTTATTGCCAGCTATGGATATGTGTTCTTTTTCATTTTTACTTTTTAAGGTTTATGGATCTTTTTCTCTGAATAGGTGTCATTTATTGGGTATGTAGATGCCTGACACGTTGAAGGATATATCTTATCCCCAGTTTAGAGATCAGTAAATTGAAGACTGAAAGACTTAATTAACTTGCCTGTGACCCACAGCTAGCAGTAGCAAAATGAGAAAGAAATCTGGGTTTGTCTGATTCTGAATCTTGGGCTTCTAATCCCTCATGGACACTGAGGGGAATGGGTGTTACACCTGGCATTGCAGGGAAGCTACCCAGATGTGAACCGTTCTCTAAATAAGTTCTATGATTTCAGGGAAATTATAAAGTTGAGTTCATAGTAAATTAATTTTATCTTTCCCTTTCCTAGCTTCCCAAAAATGAGTTATTGCTTCTTTTTCTGTAAAGAATATTTATTAAATTATGAACGTAAAAAATGTGGTGATATATAACAACTGAGCTTCATGTTAATGGTATAGTTAAGCTTTATATGATAGGGAGAAATGATTTTAATTATTGGGGTTTGCTACAGTTTTATATCAAACATATTCATTTCATAATGAGCCCCCTGTTGTATAGTAAGTCCTGATTTTATTAATTTGTACAGAGAAATTCCTTTGTAAAGTATGACTGACTTTTCTTCCTTTAAGGGAGACAGATTAATAATATTTCACTATTAATTAGGTTCCATCTGCTCATCCTGCCTTCCATTCTAAAGGTTACACTTATTACCATATTCACAAACCAACCCAACTGTGTAATCAAAGTTTAAAAAAAAAATTTAAACCAAAGGTTCAATCTTGGTTTTTATAGTGTACTTTTTTGGCTACTAAACGGGGGACCAATGACTCCACTTCCTCCTTCTTCTATATTTTCTTTGATTCCGTTTTGTTTTTTCTTGTCATCCAGCCATATGCCACAAATTACACAAAATTAAACTATCTGATATGAGATATAGTAATAAAAGAAATGGCACACCCACTTAGCCACTGTTTTGGCCTGAAGTCTACTTTGGTATCCAGGTCATGAAAATGAACAATTGAGCAATGGAAAGGCCTAAATGTCATCTGTATTTGGGAATAATGATCTGTATTTCATTCCTTGTTGTAATTTCACCAGTGCAGGTGGGCTTTCATTTCCCCAGGCCTGTAGGGCCTGTCAGGGCAGTGCTGTGTGAAGAGGAAGGATTAGAAAATGGTTGGGAGAAAGCAGACCCTGACTTTGTAACTAAAAATATGAATAAATGAAGTTCCACACCACAAATTGAGTAAAATTTGATGATAGGGATTACTGGAACATTTTATTAACTTGGGTTTTGCTTTAAAAAATTAACTTTTGAAAAAAAGTTGAATCTCTGAGCTTATGCGTAAGGGTTTGGCTTGTGGATGGTGGTGATTACAGCAGCTGGCACACTTATCCAAACCCCTCACTGCCACACCCTGCAGCGACCTGGCTCAGTTTTTCCTCTCTCCTCCTCTCCTCCTGCCCCCTGCCTTGGAAGACTGCCTTTCTGTCTTCCTTTTTCTTTCTCTGTGCGACTCAGTACCATCACGAGTCCTTCTTTTTACCCCTCATTATGAGCCTGGGGTAGCTTTAGTGGCTCATCCAATTACAACATTTTTTAAAAGGTGATTATGAATGAATGTCTACATATAATCTTTAACAATCCATCTGACATTCCCAAGTGGTCTTTGATAAAAGAGCCTCACAATTTTTAACACTATCATGGATGTGGCATTTTTAACACAGATGAAGCAGGCTGTATTGATGAGTTGGATATACCCAGGTTACAGTATTATTTGCAACAAGATACCTCTTTTTTCCATTCAAGTTTAATTATTTGAAGAGCCAGTCATGAAAAGGAATGAGAGAATACGCACATATCTTGCCTTGTCTTACCTTTTTTTTTTTTACTAATTAAATAACTATTTTATGAGAAACAAGTATTCTCCAGTAGGCAGAATGTGACACTAGTTTATTAGCTTAAAAATAAAAGGATTATAAGTAACAGAAGGATTTTCAGGTGGAAAGAGGATGACAGCTGGGTCAGGAAAAGAATTCGAACTGAGCTATCGTGGGAGATCTAGGGTGAGTTTGTAATTATTTGATAATGGTGGTGGGATCCTTTTATAGCAACATTCTGTCTTTTACTCTGCCTTTTTCTTCTGGTTCTGTTTCCTTTTTCACTTTAATCTTTCTGGACCCATAGTTCAATGCTGGCTGCACATTTAGAATTCTCATGGGTGAGGGTGATACTAGGACCCTACCCCTAGAGAGCCCCATTTAATTAGAGTCAGGTGAGGCCAGACTTTTGGTTTTGAAAGCTCCCCAGGTGATTCTGATGTGCGGCCAGAGTGGAGCACCTCTGCTATAGAGGTTTGAACATCTCTGACAAAACTGGACATGTCTTAGGAACCAGAAGCAGATTGGACTTTAAGTCAGAAGCAGTGCTGTTTCCTATTGTAGTCTTGGCATTATCGACCATGGTAGAGTCATCAAACAGTTTGGCTGAAAATCTCCTCTCCTTCCAGAAAGAACAGATTTGTTCTCCTGGTGCAAAGCCACAGAATGCCTGGATACTGAAGTCCAGTCCTGTGCTGGGAAGACGCTGCTCCTGGAAACAGGCTGGCCTTGTTTTGACATTCCCAGGTGGATGATAGACAGTAAGGAGTGCACATAAGGGCCGAGTCTCTGTATCTGATTAGTATCTTGTTCCAGTCATGGTCTCACTCAGCTGCTCTCAGAGCTGTTGCAAAACAGGTGCTGATGTATAGCCATGGACACAGCAAAGAATTACATAAGAACTACTAACTAGGAGCATGAGCAGAGATCACATGCCACAGTCCCTTCTGGAGGTTAGTTTCTCACATCTCTTTTAGTATTTTGCACTGCTGCTTTTGTGAAACATTAAATTAGACAGATTTTGCTTCATCACTGCTTTCTCATGGCTATTTTGAAAATTTAGTCAAAAGAAGGTTGGCTTTTCCTGTCTCCACTGTGGCTGGTGAGCTGAATTCCTTCACAGAAAAGAATGGCAGTGGGCTCTCTGGCTTGTCATTTGGGTGGAGACATTAGGAAGTGTGATGGCTTACTCCCAGTCACAGATTTCACTTCACCTCCCTGTCTGTGTGCAGCTCCTCTGCAAGTACTGCTCACAGAAGCCAATTCGCTCACACTGAAAAGGCCCTATTCCAGCTCCAGGGTCCTCCTTTTTTGAAGAGCCTGGCCCTGCATCTCTTTGGCAGTCATGTTCTGACTGGGGCCTGGTGCTCCTCTAACCTGCATAGAGTAAATGTGAAGCTATCTAAGAGATAACATATAGTTGGTCTGCCTCATTTCCTCTACATTGAGAGCAGTTTTTAAGTAATTTTAAAAGCCTAGTTTGAGAGAGGTCATTTTTTTCATATTAAAAAAATGAGAGTATTCTTGGTCTATTTAAAGTATATCCATGTTGCCAATAATCATGTGATATTTTGCTTTGCCTAACCAAAGAATGAGGGCTGTATTTGCATCCATCAGTTGACTTCTTGGTCAAATTTATATACCAGATGTGTACTGTGATTTAGTGGCGATTGATCATTGGTATAATTGAAGTGTATACAAATTTATTTTTAAATGTTGGAAATGTATTTGAAAATATACTTGAATACATTTATAAAAGTTACAGTACAAAATGTAACTGCTTTAAGAAATAAACTGGAATATATTTTGGGCTTGCCTGCTCTAATGATATTTAATGTTTTATTCTTCATTGACTCATTTATTTAATACCTTTTTTTTTTTCTGAGCTGGAGTCTCCCTTTGTGCCCAGGCTGGAGCGCAGTGCTGCAGTCCTGGCTTACTACAACCTCTGCCTCTCGGGGTCAAGTGATTCTCCTGCCTCAACCTCCAGAGTAGCTGGGATTACAGGGGCCCGCTACCACACCCTGCTAATTTTTGTATTTTTAGTAGAGATGGGGTTTCACCATGTTGACCAGGCTAGTCTTGAACTCCTGATGTCAAGTGATCTGCCCACCTTGGCCTCCCAAAGTGCAGGGATTACAGGCATGAGCCACTGCACTCGGCTTCAATACATTTTTATTAAGCATCTACCACGGGTTAAACCCTTGATCTCTATGAGGGGGTCTCACACATTCCAATAAAGGCTAAGCAGGTAACACAAATAAAGAAAGAAAATAGGATGCTTGGAAAGAATAGGGAGAGGTGGGGACTGTGGTCAGCTAGAGAGTACAGCTCCCACCTCCAGGGGTGCCCTGCTATTCAGCTCTATGGCTGGGCATGAATGTTAATATGGACAGTGTTGCCAGATGTTATCATATTTTATGAGAAGCTAGTTACCTAAATTTTTAGGTCATCTCCTCATTGACTTTTAAATGTTGGCTCAAGCTTTTTAAAAAAATTATGTGCTGGCCGAGTAAAATATATATGTTGGCCGAGGACTCTTTGTGACCCTTGACCTTTGTAGCTCTCTTCTTCCCTGCCTCCTATCCCACCCTACCCCAAACACGTGGAAAACATTTGATCAGGGTAGCTTACTTTACAATATATTCTCAGCACTGAGAATTCCATGTTAGGTAATTAAAAATTATTGAAACAACAGATGGTAGTAAAATATGTACAATGATAGCTTCACTTCACACATATACACCCCTCTTGACCCACCCACACAACTGTTAAAATTTTTACATTAAGAACCAAACTGTTTATAAGTGTCTGTGATTATTGGTGTGGAAAATGCTCATAAATATATGCATATAAACTATCCAAATGAATAAAGGAGTTATTCTCGCATTATTTCTCAAAGCAATTTCTGAAAGCAGTTGTGGTTGCAGTGAGTTTGGTCCAGCCTTATGACTATGGAACAAATAAGATTCTTTCTTTATGTGCGTGTGCCATTTACCATCAAGATAAAATAGGCCAAGTATAATCCTGCTCACACCTGTAATCCCAGCACTTTGGGAGGCTGAGGTGAGAGGATCACTCGAGCCCAGGAGTTGAAGACTATCCTGAGCAATACAGTGGAACCCTGTCTCCACAAAAAATAGAAAAAATTAGCTCAGTGTACTGGTGTATGCCTTTAGTTTCAGCTACTTGGGAGGCTGAGGCAGGAGAATCGCTTGAGACCAGGAGGTCGAAGTTGAGTGAGCTGTGATCATGCCACTGCACTCCAGCCTGGGCGACAGAGTGAGATATTCTCAAAAAAAAAAAATTACATCTATGGCTACAGATCCTAGATCACTGACATTTGACACATAACTACAAATTCTTCTCTCTCCAGATGGAACTGCTTTGGAAGCATTCCAAGAATGTTATTCTTCCTCAGGTTGCTGTTTGGAAGGTAGAGTTTAGAATATAGGAAGGAACTACTACTCCAAAAGAGGAGATGAGTTGTACCTGTTTCTTACAGCAGTTTTTTAAAGGTCTTGAAAGCCTTCAATAGTCATTTATTTCATCCTCTTACCTGCTTTGGTAGATGGCGCAATATAACTATACTACTCTTTATACAGATGAGGAAACCAAGGTAGGGAAGTACTACTTGTCTGTTCAAACCACCATCTACAAAGAGAGTCATGGAAGATGAACGGCTGTATCTCTGGTCCTATGTAAATACCCTACGGTTCACGTGTTTACATAAGACAAGGAATATAGCTATTCATTCTTGAGAAAAGGCAGGAGCACTTTTTCTGGCACGGTTTCTAGAAGGAGATATTTTGGAATTTTAACTACAAGCAAAAGAAGAAAAACCCAAGTCATTTAAGCTTACTTAGCACAGGGGTAAAGCTCAGTGGAACAGATACTTTAGTACCTGAGACCATTGTTTTTACTGAAACTGCTGTCCTCTGCCAGAATCAACATCAATAATAAAGGTAGAAAGTAAACAAAGAGTGTTAAAGGACGCTCTCTTCTGGCCTTCTTTTTCTTTTTTATGATGAGATAAAATAACAGAAACAGGTAAATGGCCTCTTTGACTCTGCATTGTGGAGCGGCAGAGAAACAAGTTGGTGGATGCTTCATTTACTAGCATTGTACCTCTGCAGAAGAAACTCCATGTATTTCAACTTTATTCTACAGTTTTTAAATGCTAAATATGGCAAAGAGTAACTTACTCCTTTGTTGGGTTTATGTGTATGTGTATGTGTGTGTGTGTTTACAGTCAGTTTACAGTTTTTTGGAAGCCGCTTAATTCACTTGCATATTGGCAGGGGTCTTGATTATATCTTTTTCCCCCTACTTGCTTTAGGTCTTTCAGTTACTTTGTTTTCTTAGGATCTGAATAGAAAAGGATTTTGGAATGCAACTCAAATGACTGATTCTGGTTCTTCAAGCAATTTTGGGTTTGGTCTTATGAGCAAGTTAAATACATTGCTTATGCTTAGCGTTTGTAGTTATCTTAATTCAGTCATCCTGCTTTTCCTCGTCAAGCATAATTCAGTTGGCTTTACATAACTAAATCCATGTCCATCTGCATAATTTCTCTTTGAATTTATTCTCTTTGCCCCCAATTTGCAGTCTCTTGAGATGGCAAGTCTCTAGGCTGGGTTTTACTCTCACACTGCCACATAGCAGGTAGGGGCTCAGCTTAAACTGTCAATAATGGCATTGCCAGGAAATGTTGGAAACCTTATTTAGAGCAAGTTGAGGACCCTTGGTACCTTTTATAGAAGCCAGAGTGGTTTGCACGCATTTCACTTTGCACTGCAGCCAGAGCACCTGTTCAGTGAGAGGAATCAGCTAAATTACTAGACGTAATTGATGTTTGTGCAAAACATAGAACATTTGTTTTTCTCTCCTTGTGGTTAATGCTCAGCTTGATAATTTAAATGAGTCTTTTTCCTCTCTCTTCCCAGCCCTCTCTACATTCTATTACACACAGTTTCCCCTTAGCCTTTGTCTCCTGGGCACTAACAGTTGCTAAATGTTTCTTATACAGGATAATATATTTAGGAAACAATTTCCATTCAAGATCGTAATGCTACCTGGCCCCTTTCTACAACCCAGGCAATGAAATGCAGATATGATACAGTTATCTTTCCCAAGTCATTTTAAAGTATATGCACGTAATACATAGTTTTTAATAATCTCTCTGCTGTGGAGCATAAACTGGTCTATGAACAGGACGGCCTGATGAAACTCACTTCCCTGTAAACAAGGCTCGAGCGGAATCAGCCAATTTCAAGGCAGATTAGTGTCAGTGCAGAAAGACTAGGATAAATAGGCGATGAACATCACTTGAAGAAAAGAAAAATCATGAGAAGATCCTCTTCCAGAATGGGAGGATACAAATGGGGTGACTAGAATGGGCCTCCTACTTATATACTCTAAATGTGGAACAATAGGCCAATGGACCTGGTGTCTATCTCTGTTGCTTATTTTTTTAACCAAAAATAAAATCTGGTTATTTTTAAGACTAATTCAGACAACATAAGCAGCAAGTAGAATCTGAACACTTTTAAGGTAATGGGTTGGTTTGATTAATTTCTTGCCAACCCATGTTTTTGAGTGAGTTATTACATCAGCCAAGGGAGAGAGTCATTGGGGGGTTTTTAGCTTCATCTCTGCACAGGTTACATTATGTAGCCTTCCCAATTTGTCTTGTTTGGTAACTTTCTTTTGTACACGTTGGTTTGCAGGCTGGTGCCTGGCAGCATAGGGCATGTAGTTGTTGCTTTAGCATGCTGTGGGTCCACTTGTCTTCTCCGCATCTCCTGCTGCCTGGATTGCTTTCCTATATATAAGGGAGGGGCAACCCCAGAAGACAGGAACAGTCATCATTAAAACTACAGGTGGCAAAGACAAGGAGAAAACTGATGTCATTGTCTTAGAGCATGATAACTGTTACATATATACAGTTTCAAGTGTAAACGCTTGATTTTTTATAACTTTAAAAACTGTACATATTTTCTGCCGCTTTTCTTCCCCTTTTTTTCCCAGCATACAAGTAGGTCAAGAAGTCTTCTGAGAGTCCTGAAATAACTTTCAGGTTTCTTTAGAGGCCTAGAGGCTTCCACTTTTACCACTTCCCTAATTTTCCATCAAAGAAGGAGGAGACAAGGACAGGACGGGGAGAAGGGGAAGAGAAATGGCATGATTCAGTTAAGCATGTTATCAAGAACTTTTATATGTCATGAATGTTAATCATTTAAGTGGGTTTTGGATGCTATTAAGATTTTAGATAGAAAATTAACCCACATTCCCTAATATTCCCTGCTTTCAACATTTTGCTGAGACATAGGTGAAAATAAATTCAATCTATAACAGATTTGATAATCCATTTAGTATACTGTGATTCATGGGTCTGGGAAGATTCCATAGGAAATAATCTAGTTGATCCTTCTGTGTCCGTGTAAGATTACCCCAGTCATATCTGAATGGCAGTTGTTAGCTCTTACAATTATTTTTCCAGAAATAGAGACTCTGCAGTATTCTTTGGTTAAGGCACTGATATGCTTAACAGCTGAAAACTTCTGAAGACAAAATTATCTCTAATTTTTAGCCTAAATTATTTCCTTAAAATAACCCATTTTGAAGGAGTGTTCCTGGTTTCCTTCTGAACAGATATACTTCGCTTCATTGAGTGGCTATGTTCCTTTAAGATTGGTACATTTCTATAAATACAAGGCTATTGGAGCTATTTTCCCATAAAATTGAACCACATTTAAACCACTCCTTGCATTTTAAATGTACACATTAATGGATAATAATTATTTTGAATAGAGGGCTAATAAAAACAGTCATCCAGTAAAAGCACTCTAGGGATGCCTGGAATACAGTAGCACAGGGTCCATTTTCTCGGGTCCAGATGCCTGGAAGAGACTTGTCCTACATTTTTACCTTCTATTCATGGTTCTACGTCCTCCCTCAATCTCATGCTTTTAGCTGTTCTTTCTAAAGGTGGATTTATGAGGTTGGCTATCTCAATTGTGTACTCAGTAGCTCTACTTAGGGCTGGAGATTTGTTTACCATCTATTTCTCTCTTTGGTCTAATTTTTTATAGGAAAAACCAGCTTACTTTTTCTGATTTCTAGATATGTGGTATCTTTAAAAAACATTACTGCAATTATTATAATTACAGATCTTTACTTCATGAGTTTTACTTAGGCAGGCTCTATTCTTAATTGAGCATGATTGAATACAACAAAAATACCTGAATTTGAGCAATCTCACGAGTTGACCAAAGAGTTCAGAAACAAAGGAAAACATGATAAACACAATATTTTTCAGACCAGTGGCAAGATAAGTCATTAAAAAATCACGTCTACTCTAGCATTAGTTTGATGGGGATTTTGATGTCAGTCTGATTTTTCTCTTTGAGTGATCTGCTTTGCATGGTAGTCTTCATTTCAGCAGTTTTACTCACTATGCTATCCAAAGCATTAAACATACCAGTGAACTAAACTGTCCCCAAAATGTAATTTTATTTTATACCATATAATATCTTCCACTGATTTATCACCATCCAGATGTTCTTATGTAACTTAACTTCTAACCGCAGTTCTGAAACATTTAGGGCTAATTTCTGTTATGGCACCATTTCAACTTCTCTCATGGAAAGAGAATTATCTTTCCCATGTTTGAGGATTGACTTGATTTTAAAGGACTTACTAATTCAATAAAATCCCTACCCTCCCACCCCCTTTTCTTGTAGTTAACCTTTACCTCTTGGATAGTGGGTATAGGGTCTGTCCTGATTGTTTGTTTCATCCAGATTCCTTCTGAAAACTCTTTTCTTACTTGTACTTTTTCAGTAAGAAATAGATGCTATTTACAGGTTTTTCTATTTCTGTATATGGCCTAATATTATTTAGAATTTATCAGTACTGTCACTGAGCTATCATCCTCTTTTTTAGAAGAATTTATTCTTCCAGATCCCCAAACTGCTTTCCTTGAACTGGCTGTTGCTGCTATCAGAAATGTAAAGAAATTTAGGATGTGAGGAAAAACTCCTTTGTGCCATTGATGTAGTTGCAGCAGGAATAAGCCAGCTGCTGGGTGCCTATGAGAGGGTCCTTGGGCTTGGCATTTTCTAGAAGTTAGCTTAGGATTTCCATCCAGTAGCTCTTATTATAAGTGAAAAGCAGAAAATTGTATCTACTTACCGCCATTGATATTGCATGAAACTGTGTTGTTCAAATCCTATTCTGCTTTTATTCCTATCCATTGCAGGAATACAAGGGATTTATTCCCAGGGTAGATTTTCATACCATTTGTAACCCATGGGGACTAGCCATCTGTAATCATGATCCTCACTGGTCCCATAATATCAGCAATTGACTTTCCCTACTGACCAGGGAATATTCTCCATCTGATGTGCGTATTTTCCCTACGTTAGAATAACCAGAAGAAGACTTGCTACTATTATGACCACTCTGACTACCTTGTCTACCATCACTGCCACTTTTGCCCTTGCCTCAATTACTGAGTGCCTCTTACATTCTTTATATGGAGCCTCATATTATTTTAGCAATAGCTGGGTTCATTCATTCATTTGTTCCACAAACACTTGAGTGTCTGCTATATACTAAAGATTCTCACAAAGTCCCATGGCTAGCAAGCAGGAGCAACTATGAAACTTGATAGCAAGTTGCTTATCAGCAGTAACTATCAGTAAATGCTGTCACCTGGGAAGGAAAACAAATCTGAGACATTAATTGTACCCATTAAATTTTTTAATGGTTGAGTTTTACACAAGAGAAGAGAGACTGGCACGATTCTGAAGGTAATGATATCCAAAATAATATTTGAGAGAGAAATGTCCAGTTATTGAATTTAAAGGTTACTTATGCTTAAATAATAAATTTAGGGAATATATAAATCTTAGAGGAAATGCTGCAGCCAGCTACCTGGACTGTGCCTTGGCTATACTCCTTTTTCTGAAATGACTGAATTTTGGGCTGTGTGGACATCAAAATGGAGTTCATCTTCAGTGAGTCTGCCTCCTTGGTGTTTAGAGGTAACTGATTTAGGCTAATGTGGCCAATACTCGATCCCAGTCATCATGAAAGTTTGACATTGCTTCAGAGAATAACTCAAGCACTGGTCTTCGTTTGTTGCCCAATTCATCCATCTCTTGAGGACAAAGTTGTGTTTTGTAGATTTCCTAAGGGGGATTCTGATTGGTCCTATGGGGAAATTCTTGATATTCCCAGAGTAGCCTGGACCTCATTGGTATCCCCTAGCGCTAATTAGACCTTTGGGAATGTTTGCATGTGACCTTTCCTTAGAGATGTATAAACCCCCATGGACATCAAGCCTATGTAGATCCACAATGGACTTTTCTGGACCCATGAACTAGAAGTACGGCCCTTATCTTTGCTCTGAGGTATAGATTAAGTGTGCAGGTCAGTGGTCACCAGAAAACCTACCTGGATTTGGCCTACATCTATGATGTCTGGTTGGCTGTGGGTGTCTTCCACAGTTGGTAGTCAGGAGAGTGAAAATATTCAATTTGTCTCTGCCTCATGGAATGATCAAATAAAAGATTGATCATTCTAATGGGTAAGAGCGGTCTCATTCCATATAAAGTACTTGTTATAAGTAAGCAGTTTTCATGTCTGTCTACTGAGGTATAAAGTAATTTTACCTAGTAGTGCTGACATCCCATAATACAGACCCCTTTTCTCTCCTGTGTCCACTCTGCCTTTGCTCCTTAGCCAAAGTGTAACCACTCAGATACTCTGAAGGGATGGGCCTAGTTCTTCAGACTGCCCTCTTGCTTCTTACGAAGCAAGAAGCATTTCTGTAAAAACTCATTCGTTGGGAAGATGTCTGAAAAAGCAAATTCACATAAAAGAGTAGGGAAGTTATGCCCATTGTATTTCTATTGCTTTGCCAATACTTGATACATAGTAGTGCACAATTAATATTTTTATATCCAAATTATCATTGTGCATTAAACCTGATATTTTCATATTTTCTTTTTCCAGGTACTTCAGTCTGAAGTAGAATATTTTGTTGAATAAATTATTCCCACTTCACTTTGAGTTGTTTTAAATTTAGCCAGACTTACTTGGACATTCTCTTAGGATGCTGTATTTTTTAAGGAGACAGAGTCACTCTTAGGACATTGAGAAGTGACTGATGTTAAGCTACCTTTCCTGTCACTTTTTAAAGAAAATATTTAGTTATGAGATCCTTGGATCTTTGTGTACCTAAATTTTATAGGATTAAAATTCTTCACCCTGCTTCTTTATGACTAATTCATACATATAAATGTTGTATACATGACCTTGTTGTTGAACTTTAGAAGATGTCCTGTTGTTTCCCTATAGGAAGGAATTAAAGTTTTTGATCAGGGAAATTTAGGACTCCTGTTGTTATAACCTTTCAAGCCATAAAGGAATTCTACTAACTAGATTATAGTTATTTACAGCTGTTTCTCTGAAAAGCTAATCTTCTGTCTATTCATCTGTTGTTTGAAATGGAATGTGGAATTATTGACATTAATCTGGCAAGAGTAGAAGAGGAAAGGAACAGAAAAAGGGAAAAAAGAGAGTGAGGTCATTTATTATTATTATTTTTTTTGGTACAAGATCTTTATAAATTCCTTAGAAATTATGTTTAGTTTTACTTTAAATAATTTACTTTTGAGACATGATGAAAATAAAAATAACATTTAAACATTAGCTTGAACGAATATCATCTGGACAATAATGGAGGAATCACTTTTATGTTCCAAAATATTCCATTCTGTGGCCTGTGGGATTCAGTGGAAAATGGTTTCTGATTGCCTAGATGAAGCAATACCACATTTCTTGCTTAGCTTCCTAAACTGACTCAAGATGGTAATTTACAGGTCTTTAGAATCTTCGGGAGGCCCATATTCTATTCTCTAAACATCTATTGAATCACTTACTATTTGTAGTATTCAGTCTTAATATTTGCTAAAACGAACAAAGCATCATCTCAGCCCCAAATGAACTTAATTTGCTATGTAGATATGTTTAACGATTCATGAATACAAGTAGTTTAAAAATATCTGTTCATTCTACCCATATTTTTTGAGTACCTGTTATATTCCAGTCTGGTACTTGGTAAATGCTTTAGCATATCAAAAACATTTAACACTATACTAACTGAAGTGAAAATGGACTTGTAAGTAATATTGTATCTCGCTATTAGAGTTACTAACAATTTATTTTTGTAGAAGTCTTCAGTCTCTTTTGTTACACGCATTTTTCACTTATATACAATTGATTTATACTTATATACTTAGAATAAGACTTTAGGCACCAGGATTTGTTGTTCTGGTATGTATGGAAAACAGTTCCTTTTCTTCCTTTCTTTGCAGAGAGAAATTTTGAGGTGCTTTCTGTCTCTGATTTTCTTCTACTTGTTTGCATTTGAAGTTGGTGATCTGAGAAAAACCTGCAACATGTAGCTAAAATCTTCTGAATATTGAGCAGAGATGTTTTTGCTGCTAAAATGATATAGGAGTTTTTGGTTCTCATGAGGCTTCAGGACAGCGAGTTTGTCTCTTAAGATATAAAAGGATCTGTTTTCCTTGCGCTGGAGACCTAGACTGTACTCCCTGTTCCCGTTTACACACTAAGCAGGCAGCTGTACAAGTGGAACTTGAGTCTAAATCACAGGGTGTTATAACATATGAAACTTGAATGTGGCAACTGTTATTGTCTGCAGTAGTGAACTGTCGGGGAAATTCAATCCCAGCCTTGAGCCAGGCGGTGAAGGCTCTAGCAGTACTTGGTTACCAGTGTAGACGGCTTTGGAACTGATTTTAAACAGTTTTCATTGAATCTGAAGCATAATTCTGGCCTACAGCTTAATCAGATATTTGAGGTGCTATAGACTAGTGGAAATTTTCACTGTTTTTGGCTGTTAACATCCCTAAAGGCACAGCGTGTCTTTCTTGCTCTTTGTTATTCCTTCATATGTCTCCGGGGTAAAGGACCATGATAATGAATAATCTCTCAGGATCATATCACAAGGGGAATGAAAGTTTAGCAAGTGGGGAAAGAAGTAGACTAAATTATTTCTGAGGTCTCTTTCAGTACTGTGTTTATGAAACAGTTTAACCTGTATTCATTTGTTCCAAGGTGAAAAACACGATGTTTCTGGAAGTTATTAATGCAATTTTGGCAGATGAGCATGCTGGGGAGGAGGGAACTAGATCTGAATTAAACAGCCTGGCTGGCAATGTTGTTCACAGCCTGAATTGCTCAACTTTAATGAGGTCTTGCTACAACCATATATTTTATACACACACATCTTAAAAATTTCTCGTTCAAAGTCATCTTCCAGTTGCATCCAAAGCACAAATTTACAGTAAAAAAAAAAAAAAAAAAAAAAAATTCTCAGCATACTGGCTCAATGCTGAGATCAGCAAATTCTCTAAGCTCATGTTTTGGGAACATGCTGATTTTAAGATCCATGATTTCTACAATTTGGAGAACAATAAATTGACCAAAACAGCCAAACTTTTGTGTGGACACAGCTAATGGAGTAGTACAACACAATGTGGGTGCATGCTTATTTTTGTGTGGTGTTTGGTTGTTTTTCTTTTTTTTCCTGTGAAAGGGTATGAGTATTGTGCTATGCAGTTGCTCTCCCTAATTTATCATAATTTCAGATGATCATAAAGAGAAGAAGATCCTTGCAAGAGGAAATAAATAGCTGGAGAAAATGAGTTGATTAAAATATAGACCCTGTTCTCATGCAAATGTTCCTAATTTTTAAATTTAGATGTAGAATTCTGTATATTATAAAAATGTTCTCTAAATGGAACATTTTTATTTCTTCACAGTGTTCATAAGGTCTTGTCAGATATTTAACTTTTAATATTAAGTATCTTCAGTTGCACTGGGAGTTGGTCACTGAAAAGAACTCTTTAAATTGTAATTTGTGTGCAGCTATATAGACTTGTCAGGCACCTTTAAAAGTGTGATTATATAGTCACTAATAGACCTTTCTGAGGTGCTGAATTATTGTTGAAATTCTCACCCAAAGCATATAAAATCAGCCTTGAAAGTCCAGGAAATGCTGTGGACGACTGTAAACTGTTAAGAGATTTATGGATAAAGAGTTTTATTATAAATATTCCGAGTTGTGGTTGATTAAACATTCTGTCTCTTTCTTACATAGTTAAAATATTGCAAAGAACTGGAGAAAGATCTGTGGGCTAAAAAGTGAAATCTCTGAAGGATGCAAAGGTCAGAAGTGCCGTTCATGCAGCAAGGTGGGGCATATGGAAGTTGTGCTAAAAGTGATTTTGGGGTGTAGCCTCTTTGGTAGATGAAAACATTTCAGATAAATGATGAATTCACCCTGTGCTTTTTTTGAACTGAAATTACCAAGTCACGTTGCTCATTTCTATTATTAAGACAGAGAAAGAAAGAAAAGGACTATGGCACTATTAACTGGCTTTTTTGTTTTTTTTTATTCTGAATGGAATTATTTTATTCAAGGATGGTCTTTTTTTTTTTTTTTAAAGACTGGGTCACACAACTATAGGTTTCTTGGAGCCTCTTGTCTGTCATGCAGTTCTAAAGAGAAACGCTGTGGCATAAAGAAAAGACTTCAGCAGCAGACCTGAGTTAGAATGCTGGTTCAGCCACTAGCCGTTCAACCTTAGACAATAGTAATGATTATAGTAATGGCCACTATTTTTGCTTATTCTGTACTAGCTCTTTGTGTATATTTTACTTCATTCTCTTAGCCCTGGAAAGTTGTACTTTGCTCCATGTCACACAGTTGGTTAATGGAGGAGCCAGAATTCTAATCCAGCTGTGTTCGTGTCCAAAAGCTATGATCTTTCTTCTGCATCATGATTACTGAAGCTTTTTGTGCTATAATGTCATATATAAAATGAGGACAGTGTTAATGCTTAACTTCCAGAGTTGTTGGGAAGGATAAGAAAGGGTCTGTAGAGTTCAAGGCACGCAGTGGGCAAGCAGAAAGTGGCAGAGTTGATCAGGGCCACAGTGTGCTTTGTGTAGACCCCATTTATGCACTTTTGTCTTTAGGGGTCCTTTCTTCCATTAAAAAAAAAAATTAAAATTCTGTTTTATGACTGTGTTGGTATAAAGGCAAATGTGATCAAGGCTGGATTTTACTTTATTTTTTATTTGAGAAGCAATTAAAATATTGCAGGACTCTTAAACACTGGGCCTACTATAAGCAACATAGAAGCCAACTCCATATCATCACAGGCTCCCTTGTAGCTTCAGAGCAGTGCCATTTTCTTTGGCCAGTCATGTTGCCATTATGTCCTTTTTACTGCAAAAAGGATTCTGCTCGGCAGATGTACATGGATGTGAGTGTATGTGTTTGGGGAGAACAAAACTCTGTCACCATCAGTATTAACTGGACAGATGCTCTTAACAGTGGATGCTTATGAGGGTGCCTCTTGCTTGATAAGTCTGAGATAATGCTATTTATCATTTATTTTTTCTGGTCATATTTGACTATATTACAACTTTCAGAACACTCAGATTCAAACTGAAAGTTATGTATTTAAAAAGTCTAGAATAATTTTCCACTTTTTTTCCCCTCTACTGATTAGAACTGGCAACTGGTTTTGGCCTCATGTGGCTCCATCTTGGGCCTCCCTGGGTTGGTTTCTGGGGCAGTTACTCCTTGCCTGGCACCCCTGAAATCCACAACCCAAAACTGATTATAATCAACATTTCTCAACTTCCAGAATGAAACTTGTAGTTACCTCAGACTTCATGGATTTTAGCTTGCTTTACATGCATAACCAGTTAGATTGACTCATAACTAGTTTAATTACTCAGTGCTTTGCTTAGATTGCAAACTTCTCTAGGAGAGGCACACTTTTACATCTTCTCAACACCTAAGCATTTAATAAATTCTTGTTGATTGAATGGAGCAATGACTGACTGGCAAAGAACCAGTGAGTTATGTCAAAGGTGCCAATTTGATTGTCTTGAGACTCAATCCACTAAAAACTCAGCTGTTTGGCCAGAGAGTAGGGGCCTCACCAAAAGTTGAGAATTTGAGAGAAACCTTTATAATCTTATCAGTGTCCAGGCTGTGTTCTTTGATCAGTTAAGGAAAAAAATGCCAACTGTCAGGCATAACCCAAGATTTCAGGAAGTCTTCCCCAGCAAAGTCTGAACCCCCACGCTCCAAAAAAGGTTTATCCCTCCTGTGGATGGCAGACAATATGCTCGCTGATGCAGCCGGTGATATAATTAAACTTTTGACCACATGCATAACTTTAAGCAAAAAAGTGGCTAAAGCTCTGTGTCTAACGTGATTGAAGGGTGGAATCCGATGGTGAGGCTCCCCCAACTAATCTCTCCTTTCACTGTTCCCTAGAAGCAGGCCTTCTGGGGGTCCAGAGTTTACAATAAGACCCTTTTGTACTTAAAATGTCAGCAAAACATTAAGACTAGCTCTTCCCAAAACACGAAGGGGTAAGCCTGGCCATTCTTTCCTCTTGACATTTGGTCTAATTCCATTTCAGATAAGTAGGCCTTGGATGTAATCCATCTGGAGTGGGGCATCCTTAAATTTCCCATTTTGGCCTGCCTTTTGGATCTAACCCTTATTGCTGAACTTTCACTGGGTTTTCTGCGTCTGAAAGGGCACACAGCTCTTCCTTTTTGTTTTAGCCTACAATAATATCTGATATTTAGATTTCATAGAAACTGTGAAATGCTATTCACAGACACAACAGCCCAGCCGAGAAACTGACTTCATCTGGGAATGGCAAATTTCCCATTTTCCCAGGCTACATTCCCAAGCAAGATTTGAGTTTTATGTTCACAATTGACTTGTGTCAGAGTGACCAAGTGGCCAGAGTGCCTCTGAAAACCCCCTCAGGGCCTAAGGAAATTTGTGTTGGCAATTATGTTAGTCATTTTGCAGGTGAACGGTATTCTGATTTACATTTCACAATCTGATCTGCTGCAAGGCAAGGGCGAAAAACTGGTGCAGTTGGCCACTAGAGCTTTCTAAACTAAGAGTGAAATATAGATACTTAATAATTCAGGCAAAATTCTCTGATTAAAGCTGAGATAGGTGGGCAAGTTGAAACAGATTTCCATGTTTTGGACTGGAAGTAACCCTGGAATGCTAACCTTCATGGGATGGAGGGGTTTACGTGTGCAACAATGCGACTGTCAGAATGTGAATTAGAGAAGGGATTTCATCACACCTTAGTATTGTATAACTTCATCAGTTGTTCTGAGATTCTAAAGGGAGGAGGCTTAGTATTTTTGCAGTTAAATAACAGTATGGCAAGCTTCTCTGATGTGTTCCCCCATCCTCATGTAGTAAAGAATTTGGGTGTTAGCAGCTTTGTAAGAACCTTTATAAACAGCCACTATGTTTTCCTCTCACATGAGTGTGTTCCAACATGTTGGGTAAACAGTGGTAACTGATAAAGTCATACATACAGCCTTTATTTTCATGTGTAAATTTACGGTCAGGAAAATATCTGAATTAGTCACATCCAAGACAATTGAAAGAAATGTCGGCATAGTTCCTGATGATGGATTTTTCTCATGTAATTATTTTGCATTTGGCATGATTCAAAATTGATTATATGAATAGGACAGCTGATTAACCTTTCTGTAACAGGCTGGAAAAATGATCACTTGGAAACATGGTGCCCCCTAATAGCATTCTTTGTAGCAATCAGAGATAATCTGCTTGTGCGCAGTCATGTTATTAGCTCATTTCCTTAAGCCGTTTCCTAAACTTCTTATCTGATTGCCATGATGGTCGCAGTTATTGGATTGGGGATAGTTCCTCTACTGGATGTAACTTTTCTCACTTAAAAAGAGTATGATAATGATGATGGAAGTGGTGGTTTCTGTGAGAACACTGTAGGGAGAGCAGAAGACTAGAAAACACCCATTTACAACAACCCGTTTTGTACCCTGCATTTGGAGAACTAGACGTTTGGCTTAAACAAGTTGTGGACAGTTATCATTAATGGCATCCTTGGGTGAGTGTTTAATACAACCATTTAAGTTACTGTTTGCCTGGCATTTCCTCCTTTAGGAAATGAGGCAGTTTGCAGAAAAGAAATTAAATAAATCCTGCCTTTCCTTTTTATTGCCTTTGAGATTTCCATGAAAACTTTTATTTCTTGGGACCTCTAAGTATATTTGCTATCGGCAAATGCTGATGTTCTCTTGATTTTCGAAACTGGTAGAAATGGGTCATGCTAAACAGGTAGAATCCTAGATGTGTCTTTTTTCTTTCTAATCTCTTTCTTTCCGATATCTTGAATTTGTACCATATCTTTTATTCTGTGGCCCAATTTTCATAGTGGAATGTAAACTCCTCGAGGGTAAGGACCACGTGCTGTATGTACTATGTGTTTTCACTGAGCTCAGTAGGTCTACAATAGATGAGTTTATAGTTTTCAGGATCTCAGAGATCATGACTGACTTGCCTGAAAATAAAAAATCTAAACAACATCTACCACATTTTTACCAACTTGCGAAAATGTTAATAAAAAATTAAAAACTGCATGAAAAGTATCACTAGCACATTTTATGAACTAATTGGTATGAAAAGCAGTCTTCGTGTGTTCACAGGAATACCAGAAAACGTTTTACCCTTCAGAGAACATAGTTTTCTCCTTTTGGATACATGGTACGTATCCTGATGACCACAAAACAAGCCAAACATTTTGAGAAGGTGTCTGCTTAGCTTTCTGGATTTAAAGTGCACCTGAAAATTCTTAAGAGTGTTACTTAGGTCAGTCTGTTTACAAAATATGGTATTTTTCCTGATGACTTAAAGATCACTTCCTGTGTGTTGATGGAAGAATTTCTTACAAACTAAAGGCTGCTTTTCACCTCTTGCATCTCTGATTAACTGCTTGTTTTATTTATACTTCAGAACAGGACCAAAGAAAAATCCCACTTTTATTCTTTGTTACGTTTGAAGAACTAATGTGAAAGAACGAGCGTCGTGCATTGTCAGGAAATGATTTTTCATGTTGGCATCAGCAAAGCAGAGTAAGTGCCCTCTGCCGTGGCTTTTTACCATATTAGACAGGGATGCCCTTCAGCGTCTTTGCTGATGATGGGCAGAAACCAAATGGAGAACAGTGGTATGTAGTGAATTTAGTGCAACTGCATTTTTTAATATGTAAGTAGGCTTAGGTTTTTATCTCCCTTATCTTAAGCCCCGTCAAGATCAAACTCAAGCAAGCATTCACATCCACAATTGAATCTCACCAGCCTTTTTCTTTAAGTTAACATTAGTTCAAACTCTCCCCACTGCTTCTGTCAATAGATCTTTTAAAGACAGGCATTAGAGTTAAGTTTGCCTTAGCCTTTTTTCCCCCTTTCCATAGCTTCAAGCCCAAGGGCTTCTTTTAATAGGCATTAGTTAAGGCCCAGAATTGAGTAGACATTTGTGAAGGAGACTTGAAGTTTGGAACAGAATTGGCCTTTATAGTTTTTCTATGGGGGGAAAAAAATCTTCTTATGAGAATAAAGGCTGCCTACTAATCTGCTACCATCTGGAGAATGGAGAAGCCAGAGGTTGTTGGCACCAGGTCACATCCCTTATGTAAACTGTCAAATTCTTTTCATATTAATGGCATATTGAGTTTAATCTGAGGGGGTTTGGTATCGGTCAGAGTTTATTGATTGATTTTTTTTTCTTTTTTTTTTTTTGCCAAGGAGGGTTTCTAGTATTGTTACAATATGAGAGAAAGACATTGAGTACCCCCCAAAATCAACCATTTGATTCATAAAAGTCTCCTTTTACTCCCACTTTGCACCATCCACTTCGCACCATTTAGTAATGTTTGAAGCCATAAGTAAAAATCCTCTGAGTTCCAAATAACTCTTCTCCATCTGACTTAATTGAAGAAAGTATGAATACATCTTAAATTCAATAAGGAAACCAGTTGATAGTTATCATACTTATCCCCTTACTTGAAATAAAATAGTAGTGAGCCTTAGATTCTGTTTTTCTTACAGATTATTTTGCACATATGTGCATGTGAGTATAAATATAGATGTGCATTTTAGTGCTTTAGGGTGTAATGGAACAGCTAAAATCACCCCAAGTCTTACGGGGCTCCTGCTATCTGAGCGGTAAAGAATAAAAATCCTTACTTTTTGATTATGAAACCTTTAGCCTCTTGTGGACACGGCCAAACAGCTTGCGAATGTCTTGACAGCTCTATTCACAGCAGAAGCTTATTCCCCAAACTGGTGCAGATTGATTTTGTTCATTCTAAAACTGTTCTGCTCTCCTCCTCTTATAAATAAAAATAGACCCACACACTCATTCCCAGACCTTTTGATAGGTAAAGGTTGAACTCTCTAAACCACAGCATGGGAACCCAAGTAATCATGTTATTCCTGGGGATAGACATCTACAGTACAAGCTAGAAGAAGTGGTGAATAAAAGGCACTGTTTTATTCTGTACTATCCACATAGGCTATTTTGGCAAAAACAGGTCTAACATTCAATAAATATTTCTTGAACAAATAAATAAAAGAATGACTATGAACTCTCGTTTTTACCTGAACAGTCTTCTGCTTGCTTAAGGAACATGAAGAAACAAAACCTAAAAATTTCAACAAACAGGATTAAGTATAGAAGCACTGAAATATCCAGCTTTTGAAAATTCTTTTAAATTCTGAAATGAGAGCATTTGTCCTTGAGAGCCTATATTCCGCTGGCACTTCTTACCCCCCTGGTTTCATATGTAAACCAGAAAATGAAAACCAGACCCAATGACCCAAAGGAGATGAAGCATGTTTGTTTTGTCCATTATATATCTCTGCTCACGCCTAGATGCCTTGCCTTCTCTGTCCTCTGTGTTTGAAGTTGAGAGCTGGGAACAGACATGAGATTGAGGTCCCAGGGAGAAGCCAAGTTCAGCCTGAACTGGTGAACTCACTGAGACTAAGGGCAGATAACGTGAACTAAAGATAGTCACTTATGACATTTGTGCCAGTAGGGGAAAGACCCACTGCGCCTTTACAAACAGGTTTCTTTTTGGTTGTCTTAACGGTTGGCGCCTAGCTGAATGTCTTGGCAGTTTTCTTAAGTAACCGTCTCCAATTGATGATGATGGGAATGAGCTTACACACAAACCAGTATTACATAGGATTTTCTGCCAAAGACACTGAATGCAACAATTCTGAAGGGAATTGTCATAAGGGACAGTGGGCTGATATTACAAAACATTAGCATGCTTACGCAAGAGCCCAACAGCAGTAACAAAGACAAAGAATTAGGTGAAAAGGAAGGCGAAAACTTGGGAAGGAACATGAAGATGTCCGTGTGAAGACATATATACATGAAAGAAACAATGGAAGTGCAAAATTGATTTTAGTATTATATTTTGTTGGCAATAAATTCCACCCTGTGGTTTGAATGCATTTTGATCCTAAGCTTCAGTGTCCCTGTGCTAAGGATTTAAATAATTACTATTAAGAATGTCATAGTAAACTCTAACTTTTTAAAGGGTAGTTAGTCCAGGTTTTCTACAGTGGTCAAGTATATGTCAATGACTTAAGAATCTTTTTACGGCAGGTTCCCTTTGGTGGCCCTGCCTAACTTTGTAAACTTCTCACTTGCAAAGCAGCAATCAGGTTTGTATTCATTCTTTTCAGCCTGCTTGGATTTTATCTGACTGCAGAGAACCGTGACTGGACAAAGATTGTGGTTTGGAGCGGTCACTGCTATGACGGCGCCCTTTGCTCCCATTGTGTGCTTTACAAGGGACTCCCTCTGCCAGAGCTCCTTCTTCCTCCCCGGGTCTAATCTGGAGAGCTCAGAGGACTGTCTGGCGCAGGACCAAGAGGCGGAGTTCAGCACCGTGGCCAGCAGGGGGCGTACTTGCCAGATAAGAACAGGTTTCTCGGTGCCGGAGTAACTCGCATCACGTTCTCTGCCAGGCTGTCCTTTTTAGTCAATTTGGCTCAAGGTTCGACTCCAAAAGCATTTTATTTTGCCCTCTCAGGTCCCGGCCCACACCTGTATGACTCTCCGTCCACGCTGCTGTTTTCAGTTTCTTTTTGTTGTTAACAGTAGGCTCTGCTTTGCCATCCCTGACGTCTGATCACCTTTCACTTAGAAATTGGAGAGTGGGTTTTCTTTCCCTCTCCCTGTATCACAGGTCAAGTTGAAGGGTACAGTCACCTGCAGGGAACAGGCCCAAGTGTGTTCACTGAGCATTTTGCTGTTTTACATGACCTCGCCAGAAAAGAATGTCTGTATGAGAAAAGAAAAACCTGTTTCATAACGCAGTGCAGAGCTTTGTTTTCTCTCGTCAGGGTGACAGCCCTTTGGTTCCTGCCAGTGGGTATGCGACAGGAAGGTGGGGAAACTGGATCATGAAAATTCCACAGCTGGCAATTGCTCATTCTTTAGCCTTCTAGCCGGAGGATAGTGTCTGGTTCCCAGGGTGGCTCAGTACAGTATTTAATTCGGAGAGCCCAAACCTATGCCATTAGCATTTTATTCTTAAAAAAAAAAAAAAAAAAAAAAAAAGAGGGTGACCCTTGGCAATTTTTAAGCAGCTTCAGCATAGTCTGGCAGGAGGGGGAGATTGAGGAAGCGTTTTGTTTTTTGAAACTTGGATTCAGTGAACTTGTTGACTGGACTTTGCTGGGTAATGCTTTCCCCAGACAGCGAGCCATCTGTGCAGGAAAAGTTCACAGTGCACACCCGGGGCTTGTTACCACAATGTGGTGCTTTATGACTGAGATCCTTTTCTTGAACGCCTGAGCCACTAGGTTCCTGTGCTCTCTGCCCCAGGTTGGATTACAAGTTGCCCCAGTGCTGGAGCAATTCCCACTCTGGCTGGGGCAGAAGCAGGAGCAGAAACCCCACAGCAGGTACTGATGCTTCAGATATGTTTTTCTGCAGGCTCCTAAGCCTTCTTCCCAACTCACTCACAGTTCCCAGTCTCTGCTACCCTGGGCCCTGATTCTTGGATTAGTTCTCAGGCAGCTGCAAATACTGATGTGCTACCTTCTGTTGAGAGAGAGAGAGAGAGAGAATGAGAGTGCACCCATGCAACTGCAACAGGTACCTCCCATGGAGGAATGTGAAATCACTGAGCTCAAATCTTAGATGACTTTCAGAAGTCTGTGTAGACTAAGTTTACTTTGATTTGTTTTTTGGCAGAAGGCCATTATTTAATG